>JANRGW010031551.1:37634-49260 GCA_024733675.1 Psilopsiagon aymara | reverse complement strand
CTTCTCCTCTGCCCCAGCCCCGCTCTCTCAGCCTGGCTCCAGAGCAGAGCTGCTCCGGCCCTCGCAGCATCTCCATGACCTCCTCTGGCCTCACTCCATCAGCTCCACGTCCCTCTGTGCTGCTGCCCCAGAGCTGGGTCAGGACTGCAGGGGGGGTCTCCCCAGAGCACAGCAGAGGGGCAGATCCCCACCCTGAGCTGCTGCTCACGCTCTGGGGGTGCAGCCCAGCACATGGGGGGGTTCTGGGCTCAAGTGCTCACTGAAGCCGGGTCATGGGGAGCTTCTCCTCACCCAACACTCCCAAGTCCTCCTCCTCAGGGCTGCTCCATCCCCTCTCCACCCGTATGAGAAGCACCAGAGCGTTAAACCTGTAATGCAGCTGTGCCACCAATTATACTGTCAGGATTTGCCCTGTGCACATCAACGCCAGCTGCAATGCTGGGAGGACAAGGGCAGTTACTCTCAGGAGTATTCCGGACTCTGAGATGCGCTCCTGCACAACACAAGTAGCTCCTCCCTGTGCTGCTGCTCTGGTGTAAAACATAATCTATCTGAACATGAGACCCCATCTGCCCCTGCGCTGTGTACCCAATGCTGAGGCACTCCAGAGAAAGCAGCATCACCACAGAATGTTGTCTTGCAACAGGGAAACCCCACCTGAGGGGCAGGTGTCAGAAATGGGAGGCTGAAGCACACACATCCTCTTCCGCATGCCAGTGCAGATCAAAACCAGAGGTGTCAGGTGGTTTCATTGCCTAACTCCAGCCCTTGGCTTTTACAACAAGGTTTGCTGCATGTAATAAAGAAACCCAATCAGCAGAGAACATTAAAGTTCCAGGGGTCCAGTCCTCTCATCATCACTCGCCTGTAGCCAGCCTCCAGCTCCCTGCAATTCCTTCAACTTTGTTGGTGAGCTACAGACCAGAACAAAATAAGGAAATTAGAATGGTTTTCCTCATAAATGTTCTCCTGCTGCTGGTGGATGCAAACCAAGCTTTGCTGGCACTGCTTCATACCCTGGCACCAGCACTTGGAGGACCCAAGTGCGAGCATGGAGTGGACAAGGCTGCTTTTCTCTGGTTTTTATGCTTGGAAATCTCCCCTGCTTCCCTTCCCAGAGTACGCTCCAGGCAGAGCTGGGTCAAAGATGAAGAGCAACACACTCAAGTTCCACCCAGGGAAATCCTCATTAGATATTAGGGCAAACAGAATCCACAGGAATAGCCAAACATTGGAGCACAGAGCCTCCGCTGCCCGCAGCCCTCACAGACCCGAGGGGGAACAAGGCCCTGAGGACCCTGGTGTGACTGAAGTGGGTCCAGCCTCAAGAAGCCAAGGCAAGGGGAGTCTCCAAAGGTCCCCTCCTGCCTCTATCATGTTACCTTTTTATGATCCTCACTGATGGTCCTCATATGAACCATGTGGGGTTACCAGATGGGCAGGATGCAGTGGTACCCACACACACATCACACCTGGCAGCTCATCCCCATTCTGTCCAACTCTGACAATGCAATGGCCAACAGATCTGCAGGCGGATGAGCTGGGCACAGTGAAGGGAAGGTTGGTGAACTCAAGCCAGGCAAGACAAAGAGGAAAAGATAGTGAAGAGATGCTGGAGAAGGCTGCACTGACTTCCTCCATGGTAAACTGACTCGCAGAACCAGAGAATGGTTTGGGTAGGAAAGGACCTTAAGATCACCTATTCCGAACCCTGGCCATGCTCATCACACTGAGCTAGGCTGAGAGAGTAAACTACTGTTGGGAGATTTATCATTACTTAGGTTACGTATCAGGCAGAAGCTGTTCCCTGTGAGGGTGCTGAGGCACTGGCACAGGGTGCCCAGAGAAGCTGTGGCTGCCCCATCCGGGGCAGTGTTCAAGGCCAGGTTGGACACAGGGGTTGGAGCAACTGCTCTATGGAAGGTGTCCCTGCCCATGGCAGGGGTTGGAGCTGGAGGAGCTTTGAGGTCCCTTCCAACCCAAACCAGTGTGGGATGCTGCTGTCAGAAATGCCAGTTTTCACCATGCTCCTGACCCATGAGGTGTGACATGGGCACTCTCAGTGCTCCCATAATATCTTCCCTTTATTTAGGTGGATGTTTAATGCCAGCTGAGAACGTGATGTTCTGGGGTAAACGCGTTCTTTGCATGAAGAAACCTTGCAGTGGTACCTCAAGGGGGTAACTTCTGTTCCTGTTCAATCCCAAGGGCAGGAACGCTTCACATCCATGACCCGGCTGTACTACAGGGAGGCCTCCGCCTGTGTGATCATGTTCGATGTCACCAACATCAGCACGTTCAGCAACAGCCAGAAGTGGAAGCAGGATTTGGACAGCAAGCTCCTGCTGCCCGACGGCAACCCCGTGCCCTGCCTGCTGCTGGCTAACAAAGTGAGCAGCTCTACGTGTGCTCTGTGCGCTTGGGTGTGCAACAGGGGTGCGAAAGGGAAGGAGACCCCTTTAGCAATGAGCTGTGCCTGGAGCTTGTGGTCTCTTTAATCCCTTCCTTAACTCCTTGGATGTTCTGCCTCTCTGAGGATCTCCTTGGACGCTGGTAGGACTTGATGTGAGACGAAGATGTTATCAGCTGCTCTCTCGTAGGAGGCAGCACCTTGAGCTGCTGGAGCTCGAGCTCTGCAGCTCCTGGATTAGGAAGCCTTTCTGTTGTGCTCTTTCACGTGCAGTGGCCCGGGCGGGTTGTGTGTGGTGCTGTGGGTGCTGCGCAGAGCTGCCGGAGGGACGCCTGGGTTCGTGTGGATCAGGTTTCCCGGTGGGGATTAGCTGCTGTCTTTTCATCATCTGCTTTCCTTTCATTTCAAGCCTACACTTATGCTCATCCCATGCCTGCGCTGGCTCAGCAGCTTCCCAGGTGCAGCCTGAGATTTGCCTGCTTTGAGAGAGCCTAAGGCTGGAGCTGACTCAGAAACGTGATGGGTGGGCAGGAGAGTGGCTTCAGTTCTCTCCTTCACAAATACAGCATTCCCTGATGGCTCTTCTGAGGGTGCCCGTTTGCTGCGTGAAAGAAACCTGTGTGAGTGAGACACTGCACTCACCTAACACAAGCTGTTACCATCCGTATTGAGTCCCAGACTGGTTTGGGTTGGAAGGGACCTTAAAGCTCCTCCAGTTCCACCCCCCTGCCATGGGCAGGGACACCTTCCACTGGATCAGGTTTTCCCCCTGCCCCTTCCCAGCACACAGGTAACACAGGTTACCTTCACAGGTAACACGTTGCCTTGCTACCCGGAGGCCAGGCACATTTTGGATGAGTGACAACACTTCCCTGAACCTCCATTCCATGCGTGCTTGGCTGAGGCGTGTCAGCATCTCCGAGGAGATAAATAGATGGGTGCTTGCAACATCCCATTAAGAATCTTGCCCCAAGAGCTCTCTATCAGCTGTGATCGGGGAGCTGTGATGGGGTGAGCCTGCTGCCTGCCTGCGCACGGGCAGTGCTTGCTGAGGGGCACAGCTCCCCTCAAGCTGAAGAACCAAAAGGCTGAACTTCAATTGGTTCTTACTTCCCAGTGCGACCTCTCCCCATGGGCAGTGACAAGAGAAGAAGTGGATCGGTTCAGCAAGGAAAATGGCTTTTCTGGCTGGGTGGAGACGTCTGTGAAGGAAAACAAGAACATCAATGAGTCCATGAGGTAGGCACAGTGGCTGGTGGTCCACCAAAGAGCCAATTCACTCTCAGACACGGCTGCCTTTGAGCAGGGGAGATGCTGTCAGCAGGTAACAGACAGCAGCAATAAAACATGAGTTAATCTCCCAAAGGAAGCTGAATTCTGAAAGGTCAGAAGCCTTTTTTCTCCTTGGTTAAGCTCTGATGTGCTTTCAGTGACAGAAAATCATTTGAACCATACCAGCGATGTTTCTTCATATGCCGGCCTCCACCAGGAGGATGGGACTTGTTGGGCAAAGGTGTTAGAAACTCCTTTGTGATGCACCAGTCCTTCAGTGGAGGATTTGGTCTTGTCTGAAAGGAGTTAGACTGGGGTTTGCACCTTGAGGGTGGGCAGTCAGTACATAGGGAGCCTCTTGCTGTGTCCCAGTCCTAACCTGGACCCAAGCTGAGGTGGTTGCTCATTGCAGGGTCTCTGATGCTGGCAGTTAATGGCAGTAGCACTGTTGTCAGCGCTCTCAGGTTCCTTAACCTGCTTGTTTAGTGAAGGTCTGGAGTTCTGTGTCCTGCTGGAATGAATTGCTATTGATTTTTGCTGTAGTGCTGGCCCAGTGCCTCCTGTGAAAACCAACCCAACCCAAACTCACGTGTGTTTGTCTTCTAGAATCCTCATTGAAAAGATGATGTCCTCATCCGCTGGTGATGGAAGTTCCTCTGCTTCTGGGAGCGGGGATTACATCAACATAAAAGAGCCAACCCCGCCAGGCTGGGCTTGCTGTTAGAGCACTGACGGGGCCATCTGCTTGGCTCTAGCAGCAGCGTCCTCCTGTTGGTATCACCATTGTGTATTCCTAACCTTGCTGCCAGTGGTTCTGCGGGTGTTTCTGTTCCACGCTCACGAGCTGCCTTGTGTTCAATGCAAACTCCTCCTCAGCAGAGCATCGCTGCAATGACTTGGAGCAAGGAAAGAGGAGAGGAGTGAGAAGATTCCCCTTGCTCCTGTGTAGTAGCAACTGGGAACTCTGCTGCTCATAACAGAGCACGGTCCATGTTCAAGCAAGTGGCTTGGATTGATTTTAACTGCTTTGGAGCACTTCATCCCCTGCCACGTGCTGGCCTCGAGCAGGGTGAAGGATGGCAAAGGTATATTTTTAATGCTGTTGCACCTTTTATTCCCCACTACCTGCACCCACCGTACCCAAGGGCACCAGTCCCAAGTGGTGTGACCTTCATTCCATACACTCTTTATGCCTCTGGATTCCCAGCGTGGGATAGCAGCAAACTCTTTACTTTGTGCTTTGGAACTACAGACCTCTGCTTACATGTCCTGGAGGGACCAACGCAGCTCTTCATTGCCAGTAACCATTGCCATTCCTTGGGATGGGAAGCTAGGTGCGGATGAGCTGATGTCCTGTGCAACCAGACCTGTGAAACCACTGGTGTGATTTGAGAAATGGGGTAGCACAGCCCTTACTTTTGTACATCCCAACTGCAGTGCTTTACAGCACAGACCTCAGGCTTCCAGCAGGAATCGCCCAGTTGCCTCTGTCCTTTCTCACTCAGCCTCTGCCTCGTACAGTCCCTCTGCTGCCACTTTATTAGGGCATGGAGAACTGAATGAGGAATAGGTTGTAACCTCCTTGCATGACAGAACAAGATCCTTTTCCCTCCTAGCACACCCTGTAGCCTGCCATCTCAAATAGCTTTGCAACTGCTGAGGAATTGCTTCCCCACAACTGTTCTGTAGCCAGGAGTGACTTTGGTGGCAGGGCTGATGTGGGACAGGGAGCTCCCTGGAAGCCCTCCCACTGGATTTAGTGGTGCAAAAGGGGAGCAAAGGAGAAGACTTTGCAGGGCAGGAAGGAAATGAAGAACACGTCCCCAGCTACTCGCTGGTGGGGGTGGTTCTTGCCAACAACAAGAATGAGCAGGTAGAAGCTAACTAGATAGTTACCATGTTTAAATTGCCTTGTCCTGATCCTTGCTAAGGGAGAACTGTGTTTCTCTGGCCAAGTCTTCCTCCTGTCTCTGCTGACTTTCTATCTGTGGAGGGAGAAGGTGATGAGAAGGTTGGTTGCCTTCGCTAAGCACACTGAAATGTGGGGTTTCACTCTCTGGAGTTGAAAGGGATTGACTAGGGAAGAGTAAGGGCTGAGAAATGGAGACCTGCTGCTGCGTTCCACTGTGTTCCTGCCTGCACTAGGGTTCCGCCATGCAAATGGTGCCAAATTTGGGGTTGCAGGCACTTAAACATACCCTTTTCTGTGCTACTATAGAAACACATGAAGCATGTAGAAGTGGTTAGTGACCAAATGGGACTCTCTGGTTGAATTTTACTTCCTAAAGATTGTGTTAAAAAGAAAAAAGGCCTTTTTTTAACGCTAAATTTCTGTTTCTTTATGGAACATGGGGAGAAGGGTCTGGGTTTTTAAAGGATTTCTCATGAAACTGTTTAAGCTTCGTGGTTTGTTTATTGCTTTCTCTCTATGCACCTCAAAAGTGTTTCAGCAAAGAGACCAAGTGTTAGAGCTGCCCTTACAATGGGGAAACCGGTCCTCAGTGGGAATCTCTGCCCAGGGCCCGCTCCCTGAGGTCAGAGCTTGGCACTGAAGATTCCTATCTCCATGATCCAGCTGCTGAGCCGTATGTCCCATAGGAAAGTGCCTTCATACCTTGTGCATGTTGGTGTGGTATGTGCCAGCGCCCCTCTGGGGTCTGGACCTTCTCACCTAGATTTCTTCTTCCTCAGTGCCTCTCGAAAGCAAGCAAAAAGCCAAAGAAAGCTCTTTCAAGGTTTTCTTCTATGCTGCATGATTTCTGCTCAGCCCGGTGCGTACCGGTGTGTGCCGTGGCCTTGGTTTTCCTCCCACGCTGGTTGTTGCTTGTTCACATCTCAAGAGACACAGCAGCCAAGTGTCATAGAACAAGTGTGCACCACGGAAAGAGTTGTTGCTTGAGATGGGTGTAACCCAACCAGACAGGAAAGGGATTTGACTGTCCACGTGTGTGTTCTCAGAGCACATAAGGTGCTTAAAAAGGCAAACCAACCCAGCCCCTCTTTGATTCAGTGCTGTGAAACAGAGGGGTTCAGAAGCACTCCTCGCTGGGGCAGGCGGTGTGGGGAGAACACTGTGAGATGGATTGTGCCCCGCTTGTCCTGGCTTCTCAAACACTTCAAAGGGAAAAGCCACCCTTTGGAGCAAAGCCGTTTCTAAAAGGATTTTAACCCGGGTGAAGCCTTATTTGTGCAGGAGAAAAACTTGGCTCTTTCAAATATGAACCAGAGAAACCTCGATTCTGATCAATGTGCTCACTGCACATTGAAAATGCACTTGAGCTCCTCTTCTGCTGTGCCTGCTTTGACATTGTACACGCTGGGTGACTGAGCCAACTGCACCTCTTTCCTTCTCTTCCACGTGGTGTTTCTCATGCCTGTAACTTTCGTTTGTGGTCGTGGGACTCCAAACCACATGAAGTTTGAGGGTGTATTTTATACATTGATGACAGCACCCTGGGGGGCCACAGAGCTGGGAATTTTGACTGTAATTGAATGGGAAAGCGTGAGGGCAGACTGTAGCTCAGAAAGAAGCCAATAATAGTAAAACTCAGCCTTGTTTGGTTTGGTTAAAGCTCTTGCTGTGACACAGAAGTACTGGAGAGACAGGGTGCTGATTACTGTAACGTTGCATATTACCATGTTGATTATAAAGAGGTTTTCTCCATCTCAATCAGTCACTGATGCAGTGTTGCAGGGGGTTGAAATAAAAGCTTGATGTTGCTCATGGCGGTGGTGGTGCTTTCCTGTCTCTCCAGTCCAAACAATTGGGTTCACAAGTTCAGCCTAGAACTGGGGTATGTACAAAACACAAGGTGGGAATGGCTCCGTGTTGCCAGCAAAACAAATCGGATCCTTACCACTGAAACCCCTTTCTTTCTCCATTACCCCATTCTTACTGACCTGTGGGCAGGACATCAGCTTGCAGAGCTTCATCTCTGAGTCAGGCCTCGTGGCTTTAATCCAATGGAGGCAGCGCCAAGGAGAAGGAAGAGGAGTCCTTGATGTGGTTGTTGGTAACGCACCTTGCTTAGGGCTCAGGAATTCCCGGGGCGAGCTTCGGGGCTGGCTCTGCAGGCAGTTCCTCTGAGTGCTCCCCTTTCTTTCCTGATCACTTTGTCACCACTATTGACTTGCACCGAGGGCAGAGTATGTCTGAAGCAATCAGGAAAATGGCAGCAATTCCAACGGAGGCCAATTAAGCTCAAGCAAGGCATTAAATGAACCCAAATTACTCCTATGGTGAGGTAAGAAGCTGGCCACAGTCGTGCTGTCAGATAATCTGACGTCTTAAAAACATGGGTTTAGGTAGTGGTTAATGAAACAGAGGAATGAGCCTCTCTAAAGGCAAAGCAAAGCTACCTTCCATTTGCTCAAGCTGTCGTTTTAATGGACCGTGGAATAAGTTCTATTTTTCCATGGCCAATGCAGCTCCTTTCCTAAACAAAAGGAGTAATTTGGGAATTTAAAGAACCCCAAACCTTCCCTGGAATTGGGAGAAGTCATCACATTCTTTGGGGGCAAAAGTGATGAAATTGGTGCTGGTAATGAAATCACCACCTGGTGTGAAGTTGAGGTTCTGTATTTCTTCAGAAGAAAAGCATTTCCCAGCGGATCAGTGCCACAAGGAAGTGATGCGCTATAAAAATAAGGAAATCTGCAGATTTATTGCAGATTCCATCACACAACTTGACTTTTGATAGGGATGGAGGGCCAGGCCAAGGGGAATGCCTTTAACTGCCAGAGGGGAGGCTGAGATGAGCTCTGAGGCAGAAGTTCTTCCCTGTGAGGGTGCTGAGCGCTGGCACAGGGTGCCCAGAGAAGCTGTGGCTGCCCCATCCCTGCAGTGCTCAAGGCCAGGTTGGACACAGGGCTTGGAGCACCCTGCTCCAGTGGAAGGTGTCCCTGCCTGTGGCAGGGGTTGGAGCTGGAGGGGCTTTAATGTTCCTTCCAACCCAAACCATTCCAGGGTTCCATGATTCTAAAGCCATCTCCACCCCAGGTTGTCCCAGATAAGGAGCTGTTCTCTGGGATTGGGTGCACGGGGCAGTCTTTGTAGGGGTTTTGTGTGGGTTTGGTCTTGTTTCTAGGCCTCAGCTTGTGATTTTGTGGGTCCCAAGGAACTGCTAGAGAAGTGACTGTGCCAAATCCTGCTCCTCAGACCTGGGCCAGGGGAGCAGGATGCTCCAGAGCTGGGGTTACCTGCCCTGGTGCTGGTACCCATAAGTGCCTGTGAGTGCCTGTGTATATCCCGATGCCAGCATGGAGGGAGCAATGGATTAAGCTAATAGGATTTAAACAAGTGCTGTACCTGCTGCTTCTTGCCTTGATGTCAATGGGCAAGGACCCTCAAAGCCTTCAGTGATGGAAGGGTTGCAGCTGCCAGGCATCAGTGAGAAACAGCCTCAGACACGAGGCTCTGCAATGGCACCTGTGGCCGGGCATGGTGGGTAGACTCTGGCTGTGCTGGCCCATGAGATGTTCTCTTGCCTCCTGTGGGTTTGTGCCAGGGATGTGGGTTGTAAGCGGAGGGGCTGCGGACTTGGCATCAGCTTCTGCATGTCCCTGCTCTTGGTCCAGCTCTCCCGAGGGATAAAGTTTGCTCACAACTTCCGTTGTCCTTCTGTCTCAGCAGCGACATGTGGGTAATGGAGACACAGAACAAGGTTCCATAATGTCTTTTTATACCCACACTTAAATGCACGACAAGGTTTGTGTGTGCTTTGCACTGCACAGGACCCCTGTGCGCTCTGCCCATCTGGCCAGATATGTGGTGAAAGGGCTGAGGGCAAAAAAGGGTGTGAAAGAGGTTATTACAGGGTCTCCTTAGATAATAACCATTTGTGTTGTTGCTGTACAGGCTGTGTAACACCTCAATATGCAGAGAATCACAGGGTTGTTGGAGTTGGAAGGGGCCTCAGGATAACACCCCAGTATTCCTAATACTACTATTGTGGTATGAATAATGCTACACTGTGTGTTCTCTGACACCAGTGCTGTGTCCAGGGGGTGCACAGGAACAGGCGCCAGCAGCTCACTATAGAGTGTGCTGCTGAGATTTCATCAGCTAAAAATTCCCGCTGCTGCCTCCGCACTCCTGAGCAGCAGCACATCTGCAAGTGGTGAGGAGCACCATGGAGATGGGCACGGGCATGGGGATGGGGTGCAGAGCACCGCAATGCACGTGTGGAGCTGAGGGGACCCAGTGCAATGTGGGTTCCTGACCATGGGGGTGATGGAGTCTGGTCCTGCGAGGAACTCAGCACAGGGTGTGGGGCAGCAGAGGGGCTGTGTGGAGCTGGGCCCAGGCTGGGGATGGCATATGGAGTATCACAGAATTATGGGATGGTTTGTGTTAAAGGGACCTCAAAGGTCCTCCAGTCCCAACCCCGGCCACGGGCAGCGACACCTTTCATACAGCAGTACTCCAAGCCCCCGTGTCCAACCTGGCCTTGAAAACTGCAGGGATGGGGCAGCCACAGCTCCTCTGGGCACCCTGTGCCAGCGCCTCAGCACCCTCACAGGGAAGAGCTGTGTGATGGGATGTGGGATTGGAGCTGCCTTTGGGGCTGAGGAACATTCCCAGGGCCGGAGGTCAGGCTGGGAGGGCTCCTGCCCTGCGCTCCTCTGCTCAGCAGGGCTGGAGGGGCAGAGGAGAAGGGTCCTCTCTGTGTGCTGCCCTGCTCCAGTCCAGTGCTGACCGCTAGGCCGGGAGGTGGGATCTGATGGTCCCTTGGCACCAGGAACGCAGGGAGCAGGAGCTGGGGTGCAGCAGGAGCTTGATGGCCTGGTGGGGCAGGACTCCCCCATGGGGCAGGACTGGATGGGGGAGTGCAGCTGAGAGGAGCACAGGGAGTGAATTGCCATCCCACTCCTGCACACACGGAGCTGCTGTAACTGTGACAACAGGCACAGCGCTGGTTCCGTGTCTTGGCTCCTGATGGCAGCGTGGGAAGGGCAGCGCTGCCTTTGTGCGGGATCAGCCCGAACTTCCCTGGATGGGGTCCTGTGCCACCGCCACCACCAGCAGCAGCACCTCGGTGCGGAGACCGGGACTCGGTAACCGGAGAAGCGGTCGGGAGCAGACTCCGCTCATTAAACATTGATGGACGCGCTCCGGCCGCGGCGAGCGCTGCCCGCGCCGGCCCCGCGCTGGGGCTCCGCGTGCTGCAGGGACCCATCTGTGCCCACCCGGGTGGCTCTGCGGACCGCGGGATTGAGCAGAGCCCGGGGGTTGCAGGATGCGCCCCATGAGCATCCTCCCGCACCCTCTGTTTTTGGGGGCTGCTGGCTGGGCAGGAGCTGGGGCTTTGGCCTGCTCTTCCGTGCCAGGGTGATGACCGCAGGACAGTGGGGACCTCGGTGGGTTGGTGGCTGTTTGGGCTCGTTGGCACTGAGAAGCCCTCGGGCTCAGAGCCGCTGTGTCCCGAGCTGTGTCCTGCCTCCCTGAGGCTTCGGGCTGCCTCCCCGGGACACATTGGCATTCCCGGCTCCTTTAGGGAGTGGTTTGGGCTTCCAGGTCTGAATACTTCGGCTTTTTATAGACATCCTCATGGGAGCTCAGAGAATGGGAGGAAACGGGAGCGCTCGGCCCAGGCCGCGGCTGTTCCGCAGGGCGGAAGCTGGTACGGGCGGCGCGGGGGCACCTTCCTGCCCGCAGGAGGCTCCTGCCCGACCCCGCAGCGTGGTGGGGGATCCCCTGGGAAGGGGATGCGACTCCTGTGTGGAGGGGTATGGGACACGGGGGGCTGGAGCATGGGGGCTGCGGGCTGAGCACCATCCTCTGTGTCTCCTACTTGAGTGAGTCCAGAGGAGGCCATGGAGCTGCTGCAGGGCCGGAGCAGCTCTGCCATGGAGCCAGGCTGAGAGCTGGGCTGGGGCAGCCTGGAGAGGAGAAGGCTCCTGAAGGGAGACCTCAGAGCAGCTCCAGTGCCTGAAGGGGCTGCA
>JANRGW010031551.1:0-20164 GCA_024733675.1 Psilopsiagon aymara | reverse complement strand
GTCCTGTCCCTCCAGGCCCTTGTCCAAAGCCCCCCTCCCGGTTTCTTGCAGCCCCTTTCGGCACTGGGAGCTGCTCTGAGGATTGGAACGCTGCTGTAAGGGAGAAGAGAGGGAAAAGCTCTCTCTATACTTTGGCACTCATGGGGATCGCCGTCCTCAGCGGGTGCCCAGGGCCGGTCATTGTAGAGCGCAGCGCAGCGATCGCAGTTGGGACCATCAGTGTTGTGCTGACACACACAGTGCCCATGGACCTGCTGCAAAGACAACACATTACCCCTCCTGGCTGGTGGCCGCTGGGTTTAGAGCTTCATCCTCCCAATGCCTTTCCATCATATGCATGGCCCCCATTCCCTGCACAGTGACGGAGCTCCTGTCCCCAGCCAGGGCTGATGCAGCACCAGGGACAGGCTGGGCAAGTTCCATCACCTCTACCCCCTATTCAAGGACAACCACACTCAAGACAGAGTGGATGAGCATGAATTAGGGACAAGAAAACCCTACAACAGCTAACAGCCTCCACTGGCAAATCCCCCTGGGCATGAAGGAGCCTCCTGAAGCCTTCTGCATGTCCCCCCCATCGAGAACGACCTCCCCCAGCCCCTGAGCTCAGTGCTCACCGTGGTGTGTGGGTCTCCTGGAGAGGCACAGCGGTCTGCGTGTCCATGGCAGAAGCAGCTCCCCAGCACCTGCACCTCAGTCAAGGCATAGAAGGTGCTGGGCGAGTGGTAGCCCTGGCGTGGGATGTGGGGAAGCCCGGTGAGGTTGATGCGCAGGTTTGTGAACTGCCCCAGCTCTGTTGGAGACCATGGAGAGGTGTGAGGGGGGCAGCAGCCACGCAGGCACAGCAGCAGAAGTGCGCTGCAATTCACACAGAGGGTGCAGAGCAAGAGATGGAGGCATCAGCAAAGACCTCGGAGGCACCATGGTAGCAGCCTAACATGCAGCTTGAGGCCTTGCTTGCAGAGGACCTGCTCCCCTACGGGGTTACCCTGGCTCTGTGCTCTCCATCACAGGTAGGAAGAACCATGAGGTGCATCATCCTCCCCTCCCTTTCTCAGACATGAAACAGACTGGTCACTTACTCTCAATGGTCTGGCTGTTAGAGGTACTGATGGTAGATGCCATGTCTTGGACACTGAATTTCACCTTAGAGAGGAAAAAGTGTATTTAGAAAGCAGGAAACGCACAGTGCTTTCTTCTCATGCTCTGGGAAGAGTGTGCTGTGGATGTGCCTCTGAAGAACATCACCTACGCAGGGAAAAGCTTTAAGAGTTGCAGAGAATTTTGCTGGACACTGGCACAGGGTGCCCAGAGAAGCTGTGGCTGCCCCATCCCTGCAGTGTTCAGGGCCAGGTTGGACACAGGGGCTTGGAGCACCCTGCTCTATGGAAGGTGTCCCTGCCTGTGGCAGGGGTTGGAGCTGGAGGAGCCTTAAGCCCCGTTCCCACCCAAACTATTCTATAATTCCATGATTTTGCAGGAAAACCAACATAACACCTCACTTGTCCCAGAGCAGCGAGGGCTTTCCTCCCAGAGGATCAGGAATCCTCCTAAGGATTCCCCTCAGCAGCGCGGGCTCCATCCCTCACCTGATGCAACACATGTAACACACGTGTGTCAGCAGCGCTGCACAAGGCCACCCACCCCAAACCCAGCGTCACAGCGGTGGGGACAGGCACGGGAGGGAGTCCCTGCCCAAGCCCCCACGGATCCTACCTTGCCCCCGTGCACAGGGTGCCCCTGCAGCACTTGGCACCGAGCATCCTGCCACCTCTCAGGGGAGCCCCGGGGCACATGGGGGAAGGCAGTGGCACAGTCGGAGGCCAGGTACTGGTACACATCCCAGCTCTGGCCAAAGTCAGTGGAGCGCTCAATCAGCATCGCAGCGGGCAGAGGCGACTGCAGAGAGAGGGAAGAAGCACATCTGTAACGTGGCACCATCCCACCATGGGGCCTGGGGATGCCTCTGCTCTTCCTTTGCGTCCCTCCAGGCTCAGGTCCCTGCAAGCTGCAGGTGCAATGCCCTCCCCTGCAGGGAGTACACAGCAGCACCAAAGATGTCTTTTGGCAGACATTCAAGAGATGGGGACCCACCACCCCACTCTGCTGCTCCCAAACACCCAGAGGAAGGGCCAGGATAAAGGAGGGATGGGAACCCTGGTGGGCTTCCTATCAAGACCCAATGGGAGCTGTGCACAGAGATCCCCATATCTCACAGAGAGCCACAAACCCTGAAGTGAAGCAGGATGCTGCCGAGCTGGAATGTCTGGTCCAGGTCCAGCTGCAATGAGACGCGCTCGATGCCTGTGGGCACAGAGAGGCGGCTTCAGAGGCGCAGACTGTGGACTTGAGGAACAGAAACCGCTTCGCTGCCTGAGCCAAACCACTTACTTCCTTCTTCCCCTCCCTTCTACTGAATCCAGCACCTCCTCCCCTCATGCCATTTATCGCTGGGGCTTTGGAGCTGCTCTGTGCTGTGGTACTCACCATTCTGGGACTGCCACCAGCGCGAGTGCCCGGCCGAGGACAGGACGTTCTCCACGCGGTGGCCGTTGTAGGCGTGCGGCAGCCGCGAGTCGCACCGGCAGCACCTCATGCTCCACTGGAAGAGAAAGGAAGAGTGGAAGCGACCGTCCCGGTGTGGCCACAGGGAGAGACCCCGCTGCTGTCCTCGGGGGGTGAGGGGTCCAAATTGGAGCTAAAGGAGCTTGGGCTCCTGAGGAGCAAACAGCATCCCTAGAGCGGAAGAACCACAATCAGTAAGACTAATGATACCCAGAACTCAAGTGGTCCAGTTCAAGCCCTGTTAGAAAACGTAAGTCCTAGGTTTTTGGACTAAAAACTAAATCCAAAATGCTTTCAAATAAACCCCATTTTTTGCAAACCATCAAAACAACCATTTTTTTTTAAGCAAACCCCATTTCCCACAATGACAACACTTGATAGAAAGCTCTTTGCAGCTTTCCAGGACCAGTTTGCCTTTTCCACACAGCCCAGGGGCGTGTTTGTGTGAACTGAAAAGGCCACGCTCGGAGTGATGCTCAGCCTCCTGCGCTCTCCCCCAGGAGCACAGCGGGAGCAAACAGCTCAGTGGGTGAGAAGTCAGTGGGTGGGAAGTGGAGTGGCTCAAAGTTCAGCCCTTCACTTGAGCAAGTAATTCAAGGAGCAAACAGAGATGCAGCATGGGGACGGGAGAAAAGCCAGAGTCCCTGAGGAGCAAACAAATACCCACATTTTACTAACCAAGCAGCCACTAACACAGGGCTGCCGGGTGCGTGCGGCACATGGGCAGGCTCAGAGATGTTTAGAAAGCAGCAGGAAAGAGACTGAGCAAGAGACAAGGAGCAGCGGTACATGAGCTTCACATCAACACGGCCCAAAGGCTGAGAAACTGGGAATAAGCAGGAATAGCGCTTGCCAGAGGAGCAGGATGGCTTTGAAAGGCCGTCCTGGGAGGAAAGGGGGTTTGGAGGAGAGAAGTGCATTTGGTACAAGGCATGTCTGACACTGGGAAGGCAACGAGACACCCCGCTGCGAGGGCTGGCAGCTGCTGGGGAGGCATAAGGTGACACCAGAGGAACAGGACACGTCTGAGACCCCAGTGATGAGATCAGCTTTCGGTGGCCAAGCAGAGACATCCAGTGACAAAAAGCACTTTATACCCTGCTCCGTGCTGAAATCTCCCCATCTGATACTTACAACAAATGAGCCAATTCCAACCCAAACCCTAAACACAGCCCCACACACACATGCTGGGGTAGGAGGAAATGTACTTGGGAGAGGCTGCTCGGCCAGAGGTCCACAGTGGCCCGAAGATCTCTGGTTTCCCCTTTAAAAGATGAATTCTGGGTTACACATATTGCCTTACTCCTGATGCAGGCTCACCTAAATGAGCCAAGTCTCATTTCTACAGGAACGGACTTGGCTTCACCAAAACTACCTTTTTTTATATATAAAACCAAAGAAAAAGTCATGGAGAATTTTGTCCAGAAGTACCTTTTTGCTCAGTCTCACATAAAACCACACAAGGAGCAGCTTGGCCTTGACCAGAAAGGCAATTGGGCAGTAATGATGTGAGCTCAGACCATGGCCTGGTTTTGGCTCCTAACAAAGGCCAGGCCTGATTCTATTCAGCCCCAGACCTGGGAACCTTTTGCAGTTGGCCAATACAGAGCAGAAATCCTCCCTTTACACTGATCTGTTTCCATAGTATTTTCCAGAGTCTTTATGTTCTCTGTCTATAAATACTGCAGAACAGGAGTTGGCTAACTGCAATATTTATAATGATATTGCAGAGTAAGCAAACAGAGAATTCAAAATACATAATCATGCCATTTCCTTGGCTCTACCAACTGCTCCTGGCTCTGCCAGCAAGAATCAGAAGTAATATAACCAGGTCCAGGCAGAAGAAGTCATTTTGGATGCTGGCTGCTCGCACCAAATCATCAGGAAGCTGCAGGAATTACCCACAGAAAGAACAATTCCCAGCAATGATCAAACTTCACCAAGACTTTCTGCAGGGGAAAGGTTACTCACAGCTGAATTATTCCTTAGGAGTGATTCACCCGTACTTATTAGACCATTCACACAGCCAGAGACACAAGTACCTTCCAGTGGCAACCACCCAATGCTGGCACTGAAGCTGCAGCCACACTTAAAATGCAGTGTTAAGTGAAAACAGTGTTAAGCTTGTGATATGGACCATCCTCAGGTAGCCCCGGAATCTTCTGCTCCCCTCCCCAGTTTAGGCTTAGATTAACCCTGGAAGCAAAATTCATTACACGTCCTTGGAGCAAATTGTGAAAGCCATTGCACAAGGGAGGATTTGCTATTAGTGGCTGTGGCTGTGTGACTATGTGTCTCAAAGTTCCTTGGGACAGAGGGAATTACCAAACCTGACAGTCCTGCACCAGGCTGAGCAGAGATTTACAATGTGCACACCTTTCCCCACATCTCCCCTTCCTTTTTTACCAGCATAGCAAAAGGTTTGGTAGATCCCTTGGAGCTGGGTCTGCCAGGAATAGACCAGGACTGTGTGACACTGAGATGAAGAGGTCACAGTCTAAGCTGGGCCACTGATCAGGGGCAGCCCTGGCTCTGCAGCGCATCAGCAGAGAAGTGGTGTGTGACAAGTGGGTATGGGATGTGGGGCTGAAACAGCCTAGAGGGAGGTAAAAGAAGTTGTAGGTCTGCCTGGGAAACATTAATTGCCCTCTGTGCCTCCAAGCTACTTGTAAGAGTCACCCAAAATCTGGGTTATGGAGGCTCAGAGATTAGGGGGAGTTAATTCCAGCCTTTTGAAAGGTGATTCGGGAGGTGGCTGTTTCACAGGGAAAGAGAGCATTTCCCTCTAACAAACAGATTCACATCCTGGGAATTGTGGAAGGGAAAAGCAAAAGATCCACGCAGAAGAACAACCAGCTATTGTAAAACTGCCCATACATTACACCATGTACCTGAACACTTCTGCATGCGGGGACACAGTGCAAAGCCAGCCCTTGTGCCCCCTCTGCTGCGTGCTTCTGCTGCTCTCCCCCTGCTCTGACCTTGGGAGCCAGTGCTGAACAGCCTCCCATGCCTCCGGCTCATGCCGGGGCAGAAACCTCAAACCATTTTAAGCTGATGGACTCTGACCAAAGTATTTTAAGTAGCTCGAGCTGCCATTTTAATGTGAGTTGAGAGCCCCTGAAATAAAACCTCCTGGCACAGGAACACAAACCCAAAATAAACTGAAGTTATTCATCAGCAAAAATGGGAAGCTGCTTCTCTCCAGTCATGAAATGAAGACCTTTCATAGCTGCAGGGACCTCGGGGGTCCTGGTTTAACCCAGCTGCATGGCACTGAGAGGTACTATGTCAGTCGGGCTCCTGGCACGCAGCCTCCCATACGGGAGCCTTGCTTGGTCTTGCACAATTAATATTCTATAGGGACAGTAATTACTGCTCCAAGTTTATCTGGGGACAATCTGAAAAGCAGTAGGAATTTATTCATCCACAGAGAGACTGAGGGTTATTAATAAATAGGGTGGGCAGTAAGAATAAGTTACCTTGGGAACAAAGGTACCTGGTAAAGCCAAGCTATGCCATTCTCTATTCCAGCCCATTTTCATTCCCTGATAACGCAGCTGCAGGACATGCCAAGTGCACAGAGCAGGAAAAGGCAGAAGTTACCCATGTTTATGTTATCATGGTTAAACATCTCAGTGAGCAATTGGTATTTGATAAACCAGACTGTGCTTCAATTTAGTAACAGAGATAACTCCCTCAGCACTAACATCTAATGTCACATCCTTGCTTGCCTGGTCAGAAGTGACACTGGAAGATGAGCCCCGAGGCTACACTCAACACAGAGCTCTGACCCTCAGCTTGGTTTTACCTGTGACCCTCACTTCAGAGGCAACAGCAGAGATGCAGGAGAAGACACAAGCTGGAAACAAACATCCTAGGGATGGGGCTTAAGGAAACTAAGTTCATTTCTCTTGCTTAAAAGCAGGCACGTGGGTGCTTGTTTTCCTCACCCAGTCTGTTCTCACCTTCCATCTCCCCTCAGCAAAACTTCATTTAGAATCTGCCAGGATGACAGTCTGCAAACCCCTTATTGCACCAGCTCATCCCCACACCCTGCATGCATCGCCGGGGTCCTATCGCCTCTGCAGCGTGTCTGCAAGGGAATGACGTGATGTCTCCCAGCATATGTGCTGATTTGCAGTTGTGAGGCAAAAAAAAAGGATACAGAGAAAGGAGGAGGAGGAAAAACTAATGGGAAATAGGGTTTTGTACCTTTGCACATTCATTGCAGGTAGGGACATATCCCTGCAGCAAAGAGCAGGGTGTGTCTGAGCGCCAGAATAAGGTAAGCACCGAGTAGCTGCTGTGTTATCTTCAACAGGTTGGGGATATAAATTGTTCCCTGCAAACCCCTGACACGGTGAAGCAATACCCAAAACTAGAAGCCCTGCTTTGAGCAGCGCCTTGGACCTCCTGCGGTCCCACTGCCCACAGCTATTTTGTGGCTGCATTTGTGTTAAAACCCGAGTCTGACTGGTGACACTGCAAAGCAAAGGGGCTGGGAAGCACAGAGGCTTCTGAGCGTGCTCTCCCCTGTTCCAACTCGCCGAGGGCCTGCCCAAACACCCCGCAGGCAGCATGTGTTGAATCCATCCTGAGCTCCCTCCCTGACTCATGCAGGTGGGCAAGCAGATGCACCCATCAGACAGCAGCAATAAGGCAGACAGAAGCATTGCTCTTGCCCATAGCCTCTTCTGCAGTCATTGGCCTGTATTTTTGGAAGCAGACAAAGATGACTCGGTGCTGAAACACCACAGGGAGAGATCTACAGCCCAGCCCCTGCCAGGCAGCTGTGACCAGCCATCAGCAGCAGGAAGCTCTGCCAGGCCAGGAGCTCTGCTGACTCCTTCAGGGTCCTCTAGTACGCCTCATCTCAGTTCCTAGCTGGATACCCCCATGTCATCATGGCACAAGGATGATGAAGGTAACTTCCCACCTTTTGTTCACCAAGTCCCCATGAAAAGCAGGCGAGAGAAGGCAAAAAAATACTGGACCTTACCCAAACAACGTTTTAATACCCAAAGCATTAAAATGGGACTCAGCCTTCAGTACTTAAAGGAGCTAACAAGAAACCTGGAGAGGAGCTTTTGTACAAGGGCCTGTAGGGACAGGACAAGGGAAATGGCTTTAACCTGCCAGAGGGGAGACTGAGATGAGATTTAAACAGAAGTTCTTCCCTATGAGGGTGGTGAGGCACTGGCACACTGCAGGATGCAGGGAACAGAGCAGCAGCGGAAGCACAAGCACACCCAGCTTCACTGCTACCTTCTTCAGCAAAAGGTTTCAGTGATGCCCAGGGTGTTTGTGGTACTCTGCTAAATTAACCAACTGATGGGAAAAGTCTGTGGTTCTGGATTTGTCTTTCAGCTGACAGCACTGCACAGTCCTGGAGGAAAGGAACGATCTCCCTCCAGAGAAGTGCTCATCTAGCTGGGGGCGAACACCACTGCAGGGTACCACTGCCTGCAGCAGTGAAGCAAAGGCTGCACAGCCCACATGCTGTTCTTCGGAAGGGCCAGGCCAAGCGAGGGGAATGGAACCTGCTAATCCACATGGAAGCCACGCCGTGCCTTCCCCTGGCCCAAGCTGGGCAGTGTGAGCTGCTCTGTATTCCTGTCAAAGCACCAGACTTCGCATTTAAATAGTGAGACAAGTTCACAAGGCCTTGAATCACACCTCGGTCTATGAGATTCTTTCCACACCTATCAGTGCCTTTCAGCTCCAAATCCAGGCTCACTTTATTCTTCTGGTTTATGTTCAGTTTTTTTGCTTTTTTGCTTTTACCTTCTGTGCTGACTCAAGCCACCATTTCCCAAGCACTAAGTGGTTTCCAACCCAGACCATTGGCCTGCCTGGCTTCCACCCCCCAGAACTTCTCTTGCCATTGCTGCATTCCCGCATGCTATAAATGGCAGTGCTGTGTCCCTCCTGGATTGCACTCGACTGAGCCTCCAGCCAAGTAATGGAGCAATTAGTCATGCAAAGTATAAAGGTTAGTGGGACTTGGAGCCAGAGCTGACAATGGAGCAGAGGCTGAAATCGATGCCCACAGCAAGTGACCCACCAGAATTGCAAAAGACGACCCATGGGCTGGTGGTGGGGCCAGACAGTGTGGACCTGCCAGCTGGCACGAGGGGACAGCAACCCCTCATCCCATGCCCTCTGCTGAGATTGCAAAACCCGCGCTAAATTTGTACCTATTTGGCAACAAAACGAGAGCAAGTCTTGCAACCAGGAAAGCAAACGAAGCCACAAGAGTTAATACATGAAATGTGATTACTTTTTATGGGATGGGACTTGGAGAATTGAGTTCAGGGGATTAATTTTTGCTTAAATTAGGAAGTAGAAGGAGGGAGGGGAAAATCAGGAAATGCTCAGCGCATGGGGATTTCTCCTGCAAAGCGTTGAGCTGCTCAACACAAAACTCCCATTAGCCACTACAACCACAGAAGAGAAGAAAGGATCTTGCAGGCATTTACTAGCAGTAATGATGCATCTCTCATTTTAGCAAAGGAAAGAATGTGTAAGGAAGCAAAGATCCCATTGCCAAAGCTGAATCCAACTGAAACTATCAGTGTTAATTGTTCCCAGTACTTGTAAGGCAGGGTGTAAGGAATACGAAGAGACTAGAAGAGACTGCTGCAATGATGCTTCCTCCACAGTGCCACCATGGGACCTCACTCATCAACTCTGCATCAAACAGATCATTTCTGCTCAAAGTATATCACACCCAGCAAAGAGATGCTCAGTCTCCTCGGCAAAGATTACAAATGATGCAGATGGTCACAACTGAAGGCCCCTTGTAATGACCTCTCAAGACCAGACAAAGGGAATACTAGTCCGCTCCAGCGGGCATTAGGACAACCAGCTTAATGAAGCTTGTGCAGTATAAACCCCTCTTCAAGTACAAGTCACTGTCAAAAGTCAATGTTAAGTGAAGATTTCAGAGCTATTTTTATATACAGCTCTCCTCAAGTATAAACAGAAATTGAGAAGGAAAAAGAAGAAGTCAAAGCAGAAATAATTGCTTGCTATTCTTCCTATCCATGGGCCACAGCACCTGTGAGAAGCAGGAGGGATTTGCTGGGGAGGCAAGCAAACAGCCCTGCTCCCTGGAGCAGCAAAGTGGCTCCAAAGAAAGCAAATGGGAGCCTGACTGCAGGAAGAGCCTGGCTGCAACTGTCAGCCTGGAAAAGGGCCTGACGAAGGACAGATGCTGCAGACAGCCCAGCAGGCGGGAGGATGCGATGCTCACACCCTTGAGGGCCAGGGAGCTGCCCCAGCTTCACATCAACCACCAGCTCTGGCCATTCCTGAGCCCACAGAGGAGTGAAGACCTCTCCAGTCCAGCAGAACACCATCAGCTCCACAATAAATCCACTTATTGCCAGATCTCGGCCTTCAGCTTGAAGGGGAATTAAAACCAGAAGGCGGCTGACTCACTGGAGCTGGATTTCACCGTAGCAAACACAGCCTCCCCGGAGGTCTGCCATCTCCTTACCTCTCCAGCATCTTTCCAAAGACCCTTTTTGCCTGTTCTGCATTGAACCTCTTCCCTTTCGAACTCCTTCCATGGCAATTACAGGGTTAACGTTGCCAGATCAACAGAGCAAGGCTTTAGGAAGGGTTTCCATAGGGGACATCACCCCTGCAGCTTTTCAGCTGTGTGCTCAGGCAGATTTATCCTTAAACTCTTACTGTGATTTGGTGGCAGCTTTGGAGCCTGGGAATCTGCAGCTGGCTGAAACGTTATCCTCCGGAGCAGGATCTGCCCCCGCACAGCCAGCATAACTGAAAACAGTTGTTCAGTTCAGGAGCATTTCCAAGTCTTCGTGAAAGACCTGAAATGGTCTCATTTTCAACAAGTGAAATATGAGTTTAGTTTGTAACTAGAATGTCTGAGGATACGAAGGCTTGGGATATACCAGATGCAAAAGCCTCTACTTTGATTCCTGTGCTTCACAATGGATCTTTGCTGCCCTTTCCCTACCACTGTGTTCATGGAATGGTTTGGGATGGAAGGGACCTTACAGCTCATCCAGTCCAAACCCCCTGCCACTGCCAGGGACACCTTCCACTAGACCAGGTTGCATCCAGTCTGGCCTTGAACACCACCAGGGATGGGGCAGCCACAGCTTCTCTGGGCAGGTGCTGCAATGACCCAGCACAGTTGGAACGGGGATAAATACCTGAAATGGGTTAAACACATCCCTGTAGAAGGGTAGGAAGGACAGGATGGGTAAAGCCATTAGCATCCCAACGCAAGGGTGAGGAGTGTGGAGGGAGGAGATGAATGTACCTCTCCATGGGGTGTGCAGTATGTCTCAGGCTTGGAGAGGCCACATGTGGAGGATGCTCTCAGGAGGTGGGCTCGTCCCAGGAGGAGGTCTCCGATGGGGGGGTAGCAGGCACCACGGGAGCAGGCTCCCCGTGCTCCCAGCACCTGTGGGGCTGCTGCAGCAGCAGGAAAACAGGACACGGGGTTGAGCCAAGGTGGCACAGACATCGATCAGCACTTCTGCTGGCTCTGCAACACACCAACTACCAGGTCATGCCCGGGACAAAGCTACAAAATGCAGAAGGGACAAAGGTACTTTGCCCCTGACCTATCTTTATTTTTAATGTGAAAAAGGCACTCTTTAAAGTGTTTTGTACTAACAGCTACTTCAGAGCACTTCTTTGCCATGCCCCCAGCGCTGCTGGGCTGCTCAGTTCCCTGCCTATCACACTGAACAGTCCTGGCTTGTGTCCCCTGTTTCCCTATGTAGCCAGCCCTATAGAGAGAAAGTCTTTTGCCAGCACTATTAGCAAACACCAGTCTCCCAGCTGCTGCCACAATACTACTACTAACACAAAGCTTACATTAGCAGCCTTTCTATTTAGTCAGCTTTCCCCATATCCTTCTAGAAGCACTGCCTGGTGAGCCTTACCCAGGAGGACAAATAATGCCCATGGCCAAAGCTGGCAGCGAGACTCCATTCCAGCAAGGACACACCTAGGGAAGAATGTGCAGCATGAGCAAAAATGAGCAGAAAATGGCAATCTCACTGAGGGCCTTCATGTGCCTTCTCAGTTTATAGGGAAATAATATTAATTGATCCACAACAGAATAACATGGGTGAAAAATGAACAACAAAGAGGAAAATCAGAGGTTCAGATTGTATTTTTGATGCAGAAAGATCCCCAGCTTATCACCTGACTCATGAAGCGTGCATAAGATTCTCCCGAAGCCTATAAGTGATTATCCTCTTCCTCACATGCTATCTTTGGATCTTTATGCTACTGCTGAGGTGAACCAGGGGTACCAGCTCTCAGCAGAGCTGTAATTGCTGACTGCCCCTCTCCCCAGGGACATCGAAAAGCCACAAACCCAGCACCATGATCCGCATGGGCAGGGAGCCAGCGCTGATGCTGGGTCTCAATGTATGGCTGGAAACAGTGCCTTAAGGAGCATGCACACCCCAGCACACACACCCCCTCCCATACGACCCCCTCTTCCCAAGCACATCACACTTTCTGTTCTCTGATCCCACTCTTTGCCCTGTGCTTCCAGAATCTATTCACTTCCAGAGACTCGATTCCAGATCAAAACCTGCCAGTGCACGCCATGGCTCAAAGGCTCCTTCTACAGAAAGAAACCCATAAAAACCATGGCAAAGCGTCTCTGCAGGAGAGCCCGGAGGAGGAACAGCTCCAGCACACCCCAGGGGCCACAAACCTCACCTGCCCTCCTCCCTGCGTGAGCAGGAGCACCAGCGCCGGTCCCCACGGTGTCCCTGGCTCACAGCGACGGCTCTCTCCCCTTCTTGCAATCACAGCAGCTCTCTGAGCACTGGCTTCTCTCCCGGCTTTTAATCAGCAGCTGCCTCACCTGAGAGAGAAGGTGCCTGTGGGTGCAGGGATGATAAAGGGAGTGATTCAGGGATCCTCAGACACACACCCAGTTACCGTATAACTCATGACAGCTCCCAGACGGGGCGCGTGGCCACAGACATAAATCACTTCGCATGAGGATGACGGCAGCAGGTAACCAGCAAGTGAAAGCCCATCTGTAGCCAACCCACTCGTGTGATCCCACCACCGGGACATCACCAAGTCAGCTTGAAACCAGCTCCCTCCAGAGCTGCTGCACAGCTGGGCATTGAGTGATGCACCCAAACGGGCACCCACCCTCTCAGACAGGTTTTCAAGTCGTGCTTAGCATCACAATGACAACAGCAGTGCTTTCAGCACCCCAATTTGATCATTTAAAGCCTCATCTGGGGTGTCCACCTGAGTTATAATCTCACTGCCCATTCACACATCAGCCTTCAGCCTGAAGGCGACCTCAGTGCAGCCCCAGTCGTGCAGCCCCAGTCATGCAGCCTCTCTCCTATCTGCAGCGCTGGAACTTCTCAAGACACAAAATGACTTCAGACGAGCTTGTGAGTTACCTACAAAAGGCAATCCTGTGACCTCACCTGCCGTTAAAGGAGTCAAAAAGAGACAAAAAGTCACAATTATTAAGACACATGTTTGGGCACCCTGCTGCATGCCCAGCTGATGAGGAGCCCATATCTCCTACTTTGAACCTAATTCAGAACTCTCTTGCACTTGACATGTTTCAGGGGTCGCTGTTGCTTTATGTGAGCATTAACAGAAACAGTATCCTCAGTTTATTTGCTTTTACAGTGCCATCAAAGTAAAATTTTAACAAGACCGTTCAAACTGATGCCTGTTCAGTCAGTGCAGCTCATGCATGGAGTATTCCCCCTCTCCCAGCACTCCCAGGCACCGCTCACGTGCTGTGTTTCAGCTAGAAAACACATTTTTATCCCCAGAACAAACCTGTTCCATTCACTTTACTGAAACGACCCCATAAAATCACATCAGGGGTCTCCGGATCCTTTGCTGGTGCGTGTTAACCTACCTGCCCTTCCTCACGCTGAGCGACTCATGCTGAGGATGAGGAGCTCAGGAAAGGGTATACAGAGAGCTGAGGAAAAACAGTCCCTCAGGCTACAGTAGGCTGAAACCTGGGCTTGGCTCCCACCGAGGTGTGCCCCATGCTGGGTGCGCCTGCCCTCACCCGTTACTGCTCGGCAATGCGGTAGCACCACATTCCTGCCGCAGCCAGGATGTCTCCTCCCTGCTCCAGCTGGCCCCAGGAAAAGAAGCAGGAAGAAACAGTGCAATGTTTTACAGAGCAACGGTGACATCAGATGGGCCGTGGGGTGCCAACACCATTCCTGCAGGCTGGCGGTGAGCAGACCCAAGCACACTGTACCCATCAACAGCGTCAAGTGTGGGAAATCACATCAAACTCCCCAAATTCCTTCGCTGGTGGAGGGACTACGCTACAGGAGGCAAAAGGGAGGAAAGTGTGATGCTGGACATGGCACTCTTGCAAACCTTGGCTAAATGGACACCGCATGTTCTGCCTGGTTTAAAACCAGGCCCTAAAACACCGGTAGTCAAACCAGGAGGCTGAACGTCCCCTTGGAAAGACTGTAAACGCCACCTATTGATGCGCAACCAACTCCTGCCAGAGCCAGCACTGCTGAGCATTAATGCTCTGAAATGGCGATGCTCCACCCTGAATTACTGTAAAGCAACTCCGCCACACAAACAGGACTGGAAAATCCTACCTCAAGCACAAGCTGCTCCAATGAATTATCCAAAATAACTCAATCCATCTTTTCCTCCTCCAGCCTGGCCCCTGGGACTTGCCAAAGCAGGTAAAGCATCACCTGGGATTTCAGGCTCTGCAAGTTCAAACAAGACCAAAAGCAATGAACATTAATAGAATATCTACTGCAAATCAATACATGAAGGCAAAACAGCAGCTGTGATCAGCCAGGTGCTGAGGACAGGGGATCCCTGGCACAGCTCTGGGTTCCAATAGGACCAGGGAGCTCAAATGCTGCTCCAGGCTGTACTCTGCCTGTTTCACCATGGACAGTGTGGTCCTGGGTTCCAGGGCGTGAGGCTGCGTTACAGATGGAGGCCCATCGAGGCAGCAGGGCTGGCTAAGTACAGAGGAGACAGAATGGTAAAAAAGCACTATGAAAACTGCTGGAGCAATCCTCTGTGTTCAGTGCTGGGGACAAGAAAGATGCTCCCAGGGCTTCCAGTGCCTTTTCACTTTAGCCCGAAGCTAAACTACACCAACCTTTGCTGAGCTGGGGCAGAGCCCTGGGTAAGACATTCCCTGGACAACAAATCAAACCAGCTCCTGCAGGAAATGGTGCTCTGAGTCATGGGACATACCCTGCCCTAACAACGTGTTAGGGGACACGACTCTGCTGGAAGCACCTTCTCCAGGATGAGATGCACAACCTGCTCCTGCTCCACACTGCACCATCGCATCCTCACAGCCAGCGACGTTCATGTGGGCAGCATCATCTGAGCTCATGCTCTGGTGCATGCAAGGGATCTGCTCAGCAGCTTCTCTGTCCCAGAGGTGCTCTTCAGAGGCAGAAAAGCTCCACATCATGCGATCCTGGACCCAGAGCAACGGGTTGCCATCAGAAGAGTTCAAGCTGTTTAAACGCTTATCTCCCCCTAAAAACGAGGGAGGGCACGGAACACCCCTGCCAGCTGGGGCACGTGTGCCACTCACCGTCACAAGCTCACACTCTGCAACAGCTCATACCTGCCAAGCCGCTGCTTTTATAACCAGGCTCCTTCCCGAGGAAGGCTGCTGGAGCCCTGCTGCCACGTCAGGTCAGGCTCCCTGCGCTCTTCCTAGGCTCCGAGGTTGCTGATGGAGCGGGATGGATGCTGATGTGGTGGAGGAAGCACCGAGAGTTCATCAGCCTCGGGCAGCTCCCACTGGGAACTGGGACATGAACTGAGAAACAATCCCGCTCCAGTGAGAGCAGCCAGAGTTGAACAGGATGTGACTCCTGTGTGAGTGGCTTTGTTTTACTTCCTCTGATCTGACATTTGCTTTCTGTTTGGATTAAAGGCTCAGGAGCAATTTACCCCTTTCCAAGGACACCTTCCTCATGCAGCAGCTTTTGATGTAGCTGTTGAGGTGTGACACCAGTTAATCAGCACTGATCAGGCAGCAGTGATCCTGTTCAATCAGCTTCTAACTTCTCTCCATGGAGTTCAGAGGAACACGAAGCGGAGTGGAAATCAGGGGCAGAGCACTGAGTGCAAGAACACTTAATCTCTTGAAACACAAAACCTCCATTAAGGGAAAAGGATGCGAAATGAGTACAATTGTATAGCCAGGATGAAACCCCAATGCTCTCCATCCTTAGGCCAGGGACAGCCTATGTGCACCTTGCCATGGAAACATAAGGGGTAAAAACCTGGAAGGCAGTATGAGACCTGGAGCTGGGAGCACTTAAGCTGCACGGGAAGAAGTCAGGGGTAAGAAATGCCATCCCATGTTGTAACCTTTATTTCAGGAATGAAACCATATTTCCTTCCACCCAACCTTTTCATTTCCCATTTTGAGTAAAACCTGACCAGCAAAACCACCTCCCCACTACAGCCCATGACTTAAAATACTGGGTTTGCTATTGCCACGTCTTCTCCTAAAAGCATTTCAGGAATTCCGAATGAAATTCCACCTCTCATCCTGAAAACCCTACACACAGAGGCCTCAGAGGAGACTGGTCCTCCTCAGCCCAGGACCTGTGTTATCTGTCCTCCTGAGTACTTAGGAGCTTCCTTTAAGCCACGTATCCTCCTTAACACCACAAGTGCAATGGAAGTCACACTACTTTCTGCTCCGGGGTGCAGCTTGCTCCTCCCCATACCTGCTAGAACGAAAGCACAGGGCTTGCAGCGCATGTGGTTTGATCCTGCCAGGGCAAAGTACAAGTGGTTTTCTCCATCTTGGCTCCCGTGCCCAGGCGGGAGCAGGGAATACAGCCCCCCCATCCCAGAGCACATCACAGGGCTCATGCTTGTCACGGACAAAGTCCAGCAGGACCTGACCCTTGTCCACACACGGGTGCGGAAGATGAGGCAACACATCTTTAGACCTGAGCAGCGCTCCCAGCGAGACACACTGAGGTGATGCTGTGCCACATTTTGGGAGCTGTCACCAAGAGGCAGAGGTCAGCTCAGTCTTTTGGCTCAAATTCCTCTCCCCAAGCCTGCAAAACCCAAAGGCACAGCCTGGGCTAATGGAACGGGATCTCCAGTAGCCATCGAGGCCAAGCTGCCGCTTGGCATGCGGCAGCCTCCCAGCTAGGGCAGGATGGGCCCCCAGACTCACAACTCTGCACAAAAGCGTTACAGATCCATGAGGTCTCCCCACAGCTTCTCTTCTCCAGGCTGAACAGCCCCAATGTTCTCAGTCTGCCTTTGTATGGGAGGTGCTCCAGCCCCTGATGACCCCCGTGGCCCCCTCTGGACCTGCTCCAACTGTTCCATGTTCTTATGCTGGAACACCAGACCTGTACACAGTGCTCCAAGCAGGAGCCTACTCAAGTGTCATCCTCACACCATGGTTGCCTCCCATCAGCTCTCCCCTGGAGCTTCCATCACGCACCCGCAGCATGCCCAGCACCTGCCCAGGAAGGCATCTGCCATCTTGCCCCTGCCAAGAGACACAGCTGAAATCACAGCCAACCCCTCACCAACCCTTCTGCAGCGCTGGCAATGCTCCCTGCAAGGGGCAGAGCTCCCGGTGCTCCCATTCCAAGGTTATCCCTGTGCAAGATAACCCCAGCAGGAGAGTTAAATGTGGGTTCCTATGGGCAGAGCTGCAGCGTGGCTTCACCTGCAGCCTCTAAAGCAAGATGTGAAGCCGGAGCTGGGATGCGGAGCATCATCTCCCTGAGCCGCTCCAAGCGGACACGCATCCCGGCCTTCCTCAGGGCCGTGATATTTAGGTTAAGCCTGAGGTGCATATGCTGCTTGGTGAATTCAGGCAGAGCTCTTCCTCCAGATGACGTTCAACTCCAGCAGCTCTCCCAGCTATAAAGCCGGGTTTAATCAAAGTTGCAATTAAACCTGACAACCTCCTTGTGCAGACTCTCCTAAATAAGATTAGGAACAGCTAAAATTAGGCTAATTTAGTGTTAATCATTTATCCTTTTATCCACTCTTAATCCAATTTAAACGTCCATACAGGAACTTACACAGACTTTGTTACTCGAATTTGAAACAAAATTAAATGTTATTTAATTAAATCACCACAATCTGAGCGCTGCTGTAAGAGGCGTTTGCCATAGATGATATCAGCCACTCGGCTAACCCTCAACATCATCTCTGTGCTCATCCCATGGCTCCACCTCTTGGTACTTGGGGTTTGCATGGGCATCTCTATTGGTATTTAATGAGTAAAATGTATCTTTCCCAGCCTTCAGGTTGGAAAAAAGATTTTCAAATATAAGGTTTAGGAGGGTTATAAAAGGCAAGACTAAAAAACAACCCAGAAAAACCACCATCAACAACCTTTTTTTAGGCAAAATGTCACAATTCCAACACTTCCCACTGACCTTTGTTTCTGGGGCTGTGCTCTGCTCTCTGCTGTTTGTGCAGGGCCCCAACAGCTCAGCACCGCTCACGGCTGCGAGGAGACAGCCCATCTTAACACCCCAAAGAGCTGGCAGCCTGGCCATGTAGCCAGGCAGGGATGGTGACCCTGAACTTCCCCTAGCTGCTGTCTGCTCCAGCTAGCTTTTCTGCGATGGTCATTTCTCAGAGCACTGCAGGAGAGAAAACACAGTTTAAATGCAGGAATCAGCAGCAACCTCGGCTGCCAAGTTGGCAGAGAAGATAAGGACCTTTTATTTAAAGTAGAAAAAACCCAGACACTGAGGAGGGCCAGACGTGCCTTTAGCAACTTTTACAGCCACTCTTGCAATCAGTTTCCTAAGCACATTCAAAAGCCCAAGTTTTCAGCAGCAGCGTTTCTCTGCCTGCTCTGCAATGATCTCCCGCCCAGCACATGCGCTGCAGGGGGGGAAGACAGACGGAGGGACGTGCGGGATGTGAGGAGTGAGGGGTGACTCATCCCACGATCACTTAATGACAGAGAACACTGTGGGATGGAAGGGGCCTTAGAGATCATCCAGTTCAACCCTTTCGAGCTTTTTAGGGCAGAACTTGGGTAGGGTCAGCCCCGCAGGGCAGTTCTTCAGAAAGGAAAGGCGAGCAGATCCTCCAGCACAAGAAAAAAGGGATGCGGCAGTTCCTCAGAGCCCTCTTCTGCCTCTTCCCCTTCAGCTCCAGCCTGAGGAGCCACCAGCAGCTCCCACTGAGCTTCACCTCTTTCCACATACAGCCAGGTTGGATGGGGCTTGGAGCAAGCTGCCCTGGTGGAAGGTGTCCCTGCCTGCGGCAGGGGGCTGGAACTGGGTGAGCTTTAAGGTCCCTTCAAACACAAACCACTCTGTGATTCTATTATGTACCCACCACTCTTTAAAGTGCTGATATTGCATCAGCTCAACACTATATACTATATACTGCCCCGGCAGAGCAATTCCCTTCGTCTCAGCCATAGAGATCAGATGAGAAATCTTTCCAGATGCCATCATCTGCCCTGCAAAAACAGAAGCTGCAAATCTCAGCAACTTTTTCATGGCTTTAGTAACTTCCATATGCATTCTGGTTCTTCCAGCCCAAGTGGTGTATGTGCACGGATGGAGCCACGGGCAGGAGCAGATGATGTAACCGGCAGTGTGTCAGTGATGCAATGAGCTCCGACAGCACACCAGGGAAGAAATGTGATAGTGCAGCCTTTGGTTTTTCCCCAAAATGGAAATACTTCACCATTTAGATGAATCACAAGGAGTGACACAACGGGGGGTTACAGAGTTTCACCATCAAATGCAGGAAAAGTGAAAAGGGGGGGCTAACAGGTTGCCCCTAACTTTCACTAGCTTAGGAACTGGCTGCCCCATCCCTGGCAGTGCTCAAGGCCAGGCTGGATGGGGCTTGGAGCAAGCTGCTCCAGTGGAAGGTGTCCCTGCCCATGGCAGGGGGTTGGAACCGGATGAGCTTTAAGGTTCCTTCCAGCAGAACCCAGTCTGGGATTCTGTGAATTCCCAGCTACTCTTTTATTTCCGAGACATCCAGGTGCTGTCATACATTGTGCCTACCCATTTCTAACAGTTCCCCTTGCCAGGAAACCTCCGACAAAGGTCTCTGCACCTTGTCCTGGGCAATGCCTTTCTTCAGGCCTTCTCTAGGGTAATCCCTCGGGTACTTCACCGGGCAATACCTCTGCAATGTTTCACCAGGACACATCTTCACCCACTCCCTTGCTGCGCTGGAGTGGACTGTGCACAAGCCCCAAACCTTAAACCAGAGCACGAGCAAGTCCAAGCCCTAGACCCAGGCACTCGCGTACTCCACACGCCGTGGTCGCACCCCTGAGCACCAGCTCTGCAAAGCTCCTGGAATGCATTAAGCATCTCCCATAGGAGCAGCGTGGAAAAGCATCCATAAGATCCCAGGCTCTGGAACCAGACGCTTGGGAGGGGGGGAGGGGGGGGAAGAGGGGAAGGGCGCTAGAAACTTTTGTAAAACGGAAAATTTAAAGGGAAAAAAAAAAAAAAAAAGAGGGTTTTTTTTTAGCCTGGCGGGATTAAGGGCAGGAGCTGCCAAATCGATGGGGGGGGGGGGGGGCGGCTCGTGCTGGCCG
>JANRGW010031549.1:7380-17863 GCA_024733675.1 Psilopsiagon aymara | reverse complement strand
GAAGATAGGATGAGAAAGTTGGGGCTGTTCAGCCTGGAGAAGAGAAGGCTGCATGGAGATCTCATAGCAGCCTTCCAATATCTGATGCTGGGGCCTACAAGGATGCTAGAGAGCGATTCATCAGGGGCTGTAAAGATAGGATGAGAGGTGATGATGGGACAAAACTTGAACAGGAGAAACTCAGCTTAGATATCAGGAAGCAAGTTCTTCACGGTGAGGGCAGTGAGACAACAGCTGAAGCAGCCTGGTCTAGTGGGAAGTGTCCCTGCCCATGGCAGGGGGTTGGAACTAGATGATCTTAAGGTCCTTAGCAAGCCAAACCATTTTGTGATTCTATGTAGTTCAAGTTGTTAAGTGTGGATAAGAAGAGATTTCAGCAATGAGAATTAAATACAATGGAATGGTTAGAAGATATTATGTATGACCTAAGCATAATGTGAATGTATGGAATAAGGGGTGGAAATTGTATTAGGTCTGCCTGAGATGGAGTTAATTTTCTCCACAGCAGCCCTCATAGTGCCGTTACTTGCATTAGTGGCTAGAAAGCTGGTGATAAGTCACCAGTGCTTGGCCACTGCTGAGCCATACTTGCGCAGCATCAAGGCTGTCTCTCCACTCCAACATAGCCCATCACCAGTAGGCTGGGGGTGGGCAAGATCTTGAGAGGAGACACAGCCAGGACAGCTGATCCAAACTGACCAAAGGGATATTCCATACCATGTGGCATCTGCTCAGCAATAAAAGCTAAGAGGAAGAGGGAAGAAAGGTTACTTACATTTGTCTTTCAGAGCAGCTGCCATGCGTACTGAAGCTCTGCTTCCCAGGAAGTGGCCGGACATTGCCTGCTGATGGGAATAAAATAATTTGTTTTCCTTTGCTTTTTCATGCAACTTTTGCTTTTGCTCTATTGAACTATCTTTATCTTGTCCCATGCGGGTTTTTTCACCTTAGTTTCTCTCTCTGCTTCCTGTCCTGCCAATGGGAGTAATAGAGCAATCTGGTAGGTACCTGGCCTCTAGCCAAGGTCAAGCAAGGTCAGATCTCGTAGGAAGATTACACAGATATGATTAGTGTGTGAAGGGAGAAGATGCAAAAGGCCAAGCTCAGTTAGAGCTTTGAACTGAAAACTAGCCACTGCTCTGTCAGACAACATGAAGGGCTTTTTAATGCATGTTGTAGCAAGAGTAGGCCTGAACAAAACATTGGACCAATACTTATTGAAGATGGCCATCTGACTAACAGAAATGAAGAAAAAATGTAGGCATACAATGCTTCTCCCCCTCTCCTCCCCCCCCCAGTCTTCAATAATACTGATGGACCTTTGGCTGGAGGACCACAAGTGCAGGAACAGTGACTTTCCATTTGTGGACACTGAAATAGCCAGGAATGAGCTGCATCAGCTGAATGCTCACAAGTCCATGGGGCCTCATGGGATTCATCCCACAGCACTAAAGGAGCTAATGGATGTTATGACAGGACTCCTTTTCATCAGCTACCAAAGATCTTGGGAGACTGGAGAGGTCCTCGCTGACTGGAAACTAGTCAATATTATTCCTATCCACAAAAACAGCAAGAGGGAAGACCCCCAAGAAACTACAGCCTGTTAGTCTAACCTTAGTTCCTGGAAAAATCATGGAGAAAATTATACCAGATACTACTGAAAGGTATTTAAAGAACAATGCAATCCTCAGGCACAGTCAACATGGGTTTATGATGAGAAAGCCCTGTTCAACTAATTTGATAAGGTCACCAAGCTAGTGGATGAAGGGAAGGCGGTGGATGTAGCTTTTCTGGATTTTAGTAGGACTTTTGATACTGTCGCTCAGAGTATCCTTCTGGGAAAGGTGTCCAGCTGTGACATGAACAGTCATACTGTCATACATGCGTGAAGGAATTTTTAGGTAACTTGGGTGCTGTCTGTAACAGAAAAGCAACAGCCTCCACAAGAGGTATTTTATCGTAGAAATTACAGAGTTCTGGATGTGAGGGCTTGGTACCTGAGAGTCAAATGAAGTGTTAAAAGTCTGGGATTTTAATACATCCGTACCCAAAATACTTAAGAGCTCTACTGCTACCATGGGTCTCAGTATCATTCCACCAGGCAGAGCCAAGTTTATCCTGGCCCTGGGGAATTCTCATCTTTTCTGAGTAATCACTGCTGTAGAAAACCTTGCTTGAGATTTCTGAATTAACCCAGGGGCATCCTCAGCTTTAATAAGCTGATATTGAGACTCCTGCACCCATAAGAGACTGTATTTGCCATTCACTATTAATGGTATATAAGGTGTTGTTAATAATAATTCCAAAAATTGTGGACCACTGGAAGGTGTCACTGGGACTCCCTGGGTGATGACAGGAGCTCCTCTACTTCTTTTTGGGTAGTGGGTTTGGGAGGCTGGACAGAACAAGGCTGCTTGGGATGGGGGAAGTTGAGGGGATAACACCACCCGGTTCCCATGGGCTCCCCATAGGCTGCTGGTGCTGCCCCCATCGTAGTTATCCCACAGTCTGTGCAAGATGAACATGGGCACCCCCTCTAACTGACCTGCTGTGAATCCTAGTCTGCACAGGAGATCCCATAAAAGTTTCCATTCCAGATCATGTTCCTGTTTGCCAGGATGGAGTGTGTGTGTGTGGGGGGAAGTCTTTCTGTGTTAAATTGATTGATTTCAGTATTTCAAGCATTTTATCCCTCATTCTTATTACTCTGAGCTTTCTTTAACATCTGGACCATCCTGACCCAACCTTCCCTTTTACAGATTATTGCTTTGGGGTGCTTCCCTGTCCTTATTGCCTCTCTATATGGGCTGTCCAATTTTGCAGCCTTTGGGCTATTACAGTGTTCCATTCCCAGGTTTTGTGGCATAAAATTAAGGCCAAGACTTTTCTGTCTGTCCATATTCTGTCCCACCTCCACTCCCCCTGCTGCACTTTGCAAGAGTACTACATCAGGATTACTTCAGGGAGCAGGAGGGAGATACCCCCTAATCCCAGTGTCTTTCTAGTAACATGTATTATCACAGATAACAGGAGAAAAGTATTTGCTCCAGCCTCTGCATCAGGACTTAGGAGAAATAATTCCAGGGCTATTTGTCTGGCTTCAGTCTGACTAAGGATCTCAGTTCCAGCCCCCAGCTGCTAGCACCACACCATCCATCCCACCCAGTCCTCATGGGGTTCTACGCTGCGCTGCAAGGACAGCTGCCTTAGCTGCTCAGCATGAACATTTGTAGTGGTCACCATGACCCCAGGCAGCAGGGGGGCTCCCTCCTCTCTGGCAGGAGCCAGAGGTTGTACCGGCAAAGTTTGAATGTTGGGGTACAAGGAGCCTGCAGTATTTGGATGATGCTTGGGTAACGAAGTGGGAGTAGGAGACCCACCGCCAGAATTAAAGCCCTCCTCCTCATTATCCACTTTCAGTGATTCTCCCTCTGAGACCAGGCACGTAGGCTCTTGCTCTAGTTGTCTTACAACCAGAGGTCTGAGGCTTATTTGTATGTGTCTAATTGGTTTGTAACAAAACTATAGGATTCAAAGGCAACTGCTGGTGCTTCTGCATCCTTAGCTCGCTGCAAAGCTTCCAGTTCCTGCGGAACAGTGTTAAACAAAGCACCCACAGCTGCCAGCGCCTCCATGAAAAGCCTGATGAAGGCCCCCGGCCACCTTCTGTCCTGCATTTATGAGCATCCTGAGTCACTTCTGAAACTCTGCTCACAGCATTTCCCAATTCAAACAATTCCCAGACACCCAGTCCCTGTCCCACCGAGGGGTTTTCTACCCCTTAGCCTCTTGCCTTTTTCACTGCTCTGCGGCTGCCTCCTCCTGAGCATCTATGACCCGTCTACCACAGAACTCCACTCCTGGCACCAGTTAATACCACAACCCAGTTCTGTTACCTGCCCTGCTGGGCTCTGTCATGCACAAAGACACAGAGGATTTATTACTTATGTTCTTTACTTCATTACAGTTTACTGCTATCAAGGCAAGTATAATTACGATTGGCAAAAGAAGTATACCTATACTACAGCTAGCTACCAGAAAGCAAATATATATGTACACAGCAGCAGCAGCAACCAATATTAGCAGCAAGTCTATGTTTCAATATTACAAATTACTGCAGAATTAAGACCAGTAAAGCCCCAAATATACTTATCAGGAATTACTAATGTGCAGACTTTCTATTTAAATATATATAAATGTATTTAAAAACATTACCAGTACCAAGTCCTCATTAAACTGATCCAAGCAGTGGGGTCAGTTGACAAAAGAAGACGTCTCACTTGGACAATGATCTGCATGATGAAGCTCGGGATCAGCCTGGTGTCCCCAGTGAGGGTTTGCTCTGCTGAGGAAATCTCATGGGGAAAAGGCGTCTGTGTGTGGGAAAGAGTCTCCATTTCGGGTAAAAAGTAAGTCCTTTTTATGTCACAGAGACATAAAGGGGTGTAGGATACCACCCCCCAAAACAGCCAATAGATGCTGCTATTTCTGGTTTTCACCTGGCACAGCCACTAACTGGTGATGTTTCGTATTCTCTCAGACCAATTTTTGTTTTATCAGACTGCTTTTGTGTTCTGTGAGTTACTGATTCTGCCTTTCCCAGGATGTTTTCCTCCTTTTCCAGACTGGCTTTTTTCACCTTCCCAGATGATAAGTTGTTACAGTTCCTTGTTTTTGTGCTTTGTATCAATGGTATCTCAGGAGAGCTCTGGTTTCTTGGTATTCAGCTGCACTTCAAATACGCCAGCTGCGCTCCTCAAGGATGCTTCTGGTTCCCAGGCTGGCAGGCATTTTCTCTCCTCATTTTTTTTGAGCACACGTCTTCTTCTGTTCAATATTTTCCCCCTTATGATCAGGTTGCCTTTGTGGCTGCTCCCATCATCAGCCTAAAAGTATACCTCTCAGCAAAGCAGAAATCATCAGCTGCAGGGAACAAAGCAGAATTTCCCCATCTAAAAAGTCCCATTTATAAACTCTCTTTTGTATAGCTGCTATTAGTTGTTCAGGAACAGATCAAAAGTGGCAGCACTGGTTTGGCTTCTCCTTCTGCAATACCTATTTGGGCTAAACGCAACCTACGCCATATCATCACACTTCTGCTCAGGAGGCCATGCCATAAGCAAGAACTTCATAGTTAGAGCCTTGCTTGGACTTTCTCCTGTTCTCTGTACATTCCAGCCCCCATCTACAACCCTGCATTTTCACAGCCTGACTGTGGATAGCATCAGCATATGAAAAAATGTTCAGAGGAGAACGTGAATCATGTAGAAACAGAGAACCAAGACTGAGGACAAAGTTAACCCTGACATGCAGGCATGGGTCACTGCTCCCAGCCTGCAAACATGCAAACACTTGCCAAAAGAGGTGGAGGAAAACCTGGAGCTGGAGCAGGCTGAGTTTTAATTTGCTGCATCATTCAAACATGAAGCTGTACTTGTCACTGTGGTGCAGACTGACCAAGAACCAACAGAGTGATTCCAAACAAACAAAACATCCAGCCTGTCTACCCCGGTTACAAGTCTTCCAAAACTGAGCATTTCCCAGAGACAGTGACCTCCAAAACTCAGATCTGGAAAGAAACTTCCTCTGGATGTTTCACATTCATCCGTCCTGCTCCCTAAATGCAATGTTTGTGTCACTTGCTAAAAAAATGCACAGCAATAGGCTTTCCACATAAAGGGAAGTGATTCCATTATTTTTCTGGAATTAAGTCTTGAATAAACTTTCCAGAGAAAAGGCTAATGAAACTACTGTATGACCTGTCAATTATTGCAGTGTTGACACTGTGGCATACAAATGCTTTTAAGCACACACAAAAAAAATAACCCTGTTATATTTAATTCAGTGCTGGGTTTATCAAGATCTTGCAAGAATTTTAAGTCTGAGTAAAGCACTGTAGTTACGCAGTTACATTCACTGAAATGTCCAGGCTTGGCTCTCTTGACACAGCACTCCTTATGCTAGACAGATAACCCACAACCTCAGAGAGATAACAGTGAACTTTACATACAAATATCAAAAACTACATGACAATTCCTTAATGGTTCCAGCTTCTGCTGGTGTCTCACACGGTCCCTGCTACGCTGCTTTGAAGAAGCAGTAAGTCAGCCTTCCTTCTGATGCCAGCACGGACAACACTTGATCAGTCTTATTTCAGTATGAAAAGCACGATAACCTTTCATTTTGTTGCAACCATACTCCAGGGTGGATTAAGGATCACAATTTCATATAAATGCCTACTCGGCAGATAATACAAACTATGTGATAACCTAGTAATCTAAATTTAGCCTTATGCCTCTACCCCAGACTCAATCAGATCAGAAAATGAGCTGCAAGACTTTCAGATTCATATATTATGATGCAAATGAGTTTTGTAAAATGTGACCTAGTTCCCATGTTAGGAACAGTTGGGACCAACAGCAGGAACCATGCGATGAATGTGAACAGCAGGAGCAAGCAAGGAAATTAACATTTGTACTTAATTTGAAATGGACTTTTAATCACTTTCAGGTGCCTCAAAGGAAGTGCACACACTGTTTTCTATAATCATTCTGACAGAAGAATGCATATAAGAGGTAACTAATTGAAATGTTTACAACATTGGTGTCAAATGAAGCACCAGAATACAGCTCTTTCTGGATGATTTACTGAGTGCACAATGAAGGACCGTGAAATTAAAGTTTTCCAATTGATCTGTTCCTCAGAACTTATTTTGTGACGAAAATTAGTAACATATCCTCTAAGTGACTGGATATTAAATCACATCTCTCTCTCCAAATACAGTGGCGTTTTTTCAGGTAAAGGCCTGATAAACTAGCTCTCTAAAGAGTCTGCTCAGGGATTTGGCTGTATGGATGTCAGCCACCTGCTTAACATGTGGATCCAGCACAATTAGTGGAAAATACCACACTCGCAAAATTCTGCTTGCACTATAACAGTGAGCCTACAACAACAAACAGCGCTGAACTCCAGCCCAAGGGAGCATTCTGGCAAACTCTACTGTTTTAAATGGGTGTGACTTGTTGAAAACCAGACAGATTTTCATCCTAAGCATAGCTGCTTCAGCATACCTTCATCACGGGAAATCATCAGCTGTAGAAGAGCTAGAATGTCGATTGCATTGAATGGGATCTCAGCTCCCTCTGGTGGAACAAGTGAATTTCTGCAAAACAGTTTAAGAAAGTTTAGCTCCTGCGACAGGCCTCAAGGCCACTAGATGATTAACGTAAGACAGAAACCAAATTCAAAATCCTCCCTTCACTTTGAAAGACTGGAACTTCTCAGAAGTTGATGTCAAGTACCAAGATTCACAACTGTTGCAGGGTGGCTGCACAAGATACAACACACTCATCATTTTCCATCTGTGAAAGGCGGCCAGAAGAGCCTCTATCTTCCCTGATAGAGTTCTCCAGCTGTAAACTATGATACGTAAGACAACTATCGAAGCAAATGGTAGCTTGAAGGGAAAACAAATCACATACACATAGCGTACATTTCAATATTCTCTCCTCACTAAATACACTAACCAACTCCTAGGCAGCCTCATCATCAAAATGAGTGGAAGCACACCTCCAGCACATATGAAGTATGTAAGGGTAAAGTCATCTCCAACACAAACAGCGAGCAAGTCACCCAGTTGTTTGTTTCTGAAGCCTGACTGCCTACAGACCACAATGTCAAAAATACAAGAGGCCTAAGGCCAAGCCTAAGACCAAGTTTTCATCCCTTCGTCTTACACACTCTGTATAGAGTAAATCCAACCAACACTCAACAAAAACTCTCTGAACTTCAGCGTAACTCAGATTTATCTTGAAAGGCTTAGTGAAGAGCAAGCACTAATGCCAAATAAACCATTTCTCACTATAGACAGTTGTTCCTACTTGTCCTGAGTTCAGCAGTAGCAGTCATATTTTTCTCCTTAGTAGCTGGCGCAGCGCTGTTTTTTTTACATTCAGCCTGGGAACAGTGCTGATAACACTGATGTTTTCAGTCACAGCTTAGAATTTGGTTTGACCAAGGACTTTCTGAATCTCATGCTCTGCCAGGGAGGAGGGGAAGCCGGCAGGAAGGAAAAACAAGACACCTGACCCAAACTGACCAAAGAGGTGCTCCATACCACAGCACGTCATGTCCAGGATGTAAAAAAAACAGAGGGGCAGAGACCTGTAAGGTTTGGGGTTCACTGCTGGGTCAGGCTTGGTACCAGTTGGTGAGCAGTTGCATTCTTTTTCCTTGTATTTCCCTTGTCATCATTATTATTGGTGGCAGCAGCAGTGGTTTGTGTTATACCTCGGTTACTGAACTGTTCTTATCTCAACCTGTGGGAGCTGCATTCTTTTGATTCTCCTCCCCAATCCCCTGGGACTGGGGGAAGAAAGAGGGGGGGAGTGAGTGAGCGAGTGAACTGTGTGAGCGGCTTAAACCACGACACTAGTCTACAGTTTCCTCTCATTAATGGAATCAACAGCTCTAACTGTAATTAAGCCCACAACAACTAGCTGCTCTGACAAATTCTTTGTAACTCCTGTGAACGGAATCATGAGTAATTCCTGCAATCACAAACATACTACAATGACTTCTGTAATACTGGGGTCCTGAAAATGGTATCTAACACTGCCACAGAAGAGAGACTTAACAAACTGAATGAAAACAGTAGCAAAAGTATTTATTAAACACCACATTATTCAATTTCACAGTATGGGATTAAGACTCATCCATACTTGCTCCTTGGAAATAGCAGAGCTGAATAATCCTGCGAGGATGGGGCAGGAGGTCAGGTCTGCGAAGGAAGTTTATTAAGAATACTAAAACACTGTTCCCATAGCCAGAAGGAATTTGAGGGCCAGTAAAAGAAAGAAAAGCAACGACAGCCAACCAAATACCCTTGGAGTGTTTCACGCAATGTTTTTCAACAGAGAAAAGGTTTTAAGGCTAAAGACTGAGCATGAAGTTTTGATTTCATACATTCCAATATTAAAAAACACAACCATAGCACGTACAACTTAGTCTGTGTGGTAACAATTAAAAATAATTTAGTTAGCAACAGCTCTCCAAAAGGGCAGTTTTCTTCTGGCTGAAATGTCTGTATATTTAATGGGAAGTCTCACAATGATTGGAGCTTCAATAGCTTTGCTTATAGACGAGCAAAGCAGGCTGCTTTCAGTCTTCTGTACGAATACCAAGTCTGCTTAAGTAGCTCTCCCAAGCTGCTTTCCTGTACTTCTCTGCTTCTTGAAGACGGTCTGAAGCTGACAAGATGCCACGTCCCACAATAATGATATCTGAACCTTTTTCACCAATAACTTCCTTAGGGCTTAGGTACTTCTGCCCAAGGTTATCACCTGAAACAGAAACACCATTTTTTTTTTGTTTTACAAAAGTGTATCTACTAAAAACCTTCAAAGAGGTGCTGGAACGGAGAACTCCTATGCTGCTCCAGCTCTTACCCTAACAATCCAAACGTGCAAGTAGAAACTGTGACTACAACTAGTGAACCCCCTGCTACACTGATACAATTTAACAGACAGCACCATCCTTTTTAGTGATTTACCAGTCACAACAGATGGAACAGTTATGCAAAGAAGAATCAATCAGGATTACTGAAGTGAGCCTTCACTTTGCTTAAAACAGGCAAAACCCCAAAACATTCACAAAAAAGCCTGATAATTTCACTTCAGGGTTCGTAAGAATTAAGTATTGCAGAGAAACACATCACCTCTACCTGGTTCAGTGATAACCTGTCACATCAGTGTAACACTTCCAATTCATTCACGCTGCATACATCAGCATCAACAAACTTCTGTAGTTGTCAAAAACCTTTTCTTCTACTCCTACTGAGCATGTAAATATGTAACCTATCTGAAGACATTTCACATGTTTTAAGGACTGTGCTTTATGGTATGTACAGACCTCAGCACATGGACAAAGCCGTCTAGTCTGCTGGCTGCCTTTCAGATCAGCATACCCTGAAATGCAGAAGGCAGGCCATAATGGTGCCAAACAGAGACTCTTCCCACCAGAGAATCAGCAATCAAACTTTCTTCAGAAGTTACTTCTTCACTGAAAGCTGGATCACTTAACTATATTTACAGACAGACTATAAATGTTTCAGACATTACCTCCAGTTTGCAGCTGCACCCCTGGAGTTAAGTGAAGAAATTCTGGTTTATTAGTAACTCTAGATGTAGATATGAATCCAAAAACAAAATCAGAGTTGTCTTCAGCCATCTGTACCTGAAACAGATCAGCAATCAGTTGCAAGTGATACACATAAAATTAACCTTGACTAGCAGTGTTTCTCATCCACCTTTTGACACATTAAGCTGTGCAAGGCAGCAGCGTCAAACACCTGGCTCTTTCTTTACCAATGTAAAGTCACCCAGAGCTGACTCACCCCTCACCTATCCTGCTGCACCTGCAGCCAGGAATATGAGTGTTACTATTTTTTTCTGTTATAAATACTACAGTGAATGAAGAATTAAAA
>JANRGW010031548.1:27509-100691 GCA_024733675.1 Psilopsiagon aymara | reverse complement strand
CCGCGCGGCGCCGCTCGGGCCATTTTGCGGCGCGATGAGGCGGGAGCGGCGGTGAGCAGCGCCCGAACCGCTCCGTACCGCACCGCTCCGCACCGCGCTGGGGCCCGGCCCTCCGCCCGCGGGGAGCACAGCGAGAGGAAGCCTCTGCCAGGGCACAAACAGACCCCCGCTCGCCCCTCAGCGCCGGCCGTGTGGGACGGCGGAGGCGGCGCCGGCCGGCAGGGGCGGTGCCTGCCCAGAAGGACGGGCCGAGCGGGGGAGTTTATCCCACTAGAAGGGAACAGTTTCTCTCGCTGAGGCTTGACAGCGCCGGGTCAGTGCGGGCTGCGGGGGACCGTCCCCTGAGGTGAGGAGGGCAGCGGAGGCGCAGGCAGAGCTCCGCGCTCGGCAGCGGTGGGGGGGGGAGCATCGTGAGAGGCGCCTCCGCCCGGAGAGGGGCGGCGGAGCTCGGAGGGGCTGCCGGGGGTGAGGGGAAGCGTGCTCGGCCAGGAACTGCGCCCCGGGCCGGCTAAGAGGTTGTGGTGCCGTGGGTGCTCGGAGCCGCGGGATGGAAGCGTGCGGGGTTAGGGCGCTTTTCCCTGAGCCGCCGGAGTAACCAACCGGGGTGTGCGGGGCACGGCCCTGAGGGGACCCGGGCTGCCGGCGTCCGGGGGTCGGGGAGGGCGCGGACGGCTGCCGGGGCTGCCCCGCGGCGGGCGTCAACGAGGCTGTGGGAGGACACCGGGGCCCGGGCTCCAGGTGCGCCCCGTGGCGCTCCCCGGCCCGGAGGCCTCCCCCGAGCGGCGGGAGCCGGGCGCTGTGTCCATGGTGCTGCACTCGGGCAGGGAACGGGAGTCGGGAGGGCAGCGGGTGGAGAACCTCCCCCCAAGGGGCAGGCGGCGGGGATGGAGGGATGTACTCGGGGCACACCGCAGAGCGCCCGTTCCTACTGCGCTCGGGGGAAGGAGCGGAGAGGGAAGCGCTGGTGCTCACCTGGCTCGCTCAATGAATGAACAGCCATCTTCCTGGTTTTTCCCCCCCTTAAATTTCTCAACCTCAGAAAGTCGGGGAGCCTTTCTGAGCCTGCAACAACTGAGATGCTATGTTGAAATATATTATGTCTTGATGGCATGCCTCAGGTTTGCAGGAGCATTTTGTAATCTTCTTGGTGTCATTTCTCTCCAGGGTATTCTACAACTGGAGAGTGCAAGTTCCTGTGGTGTTGTAACTTTGGGGCACTGTGTACACACGACAATACAGAGCTGACTTAATAATGATGTATTTATTAATATCGGTGATGTAAGACTCGTATTTATTCTGATGAAAAGCCCAGGACATGACAATACAGAGCTGAGTTAACAGCGATGTATTTATTAATATCGGTGATGTAAGACTCGTATTTATTCTGATTAAAAGCCCAGGAACTTATCAATTTCTTCATAAACTGGAGTCTAGATTCCTTTAAATCAGAAGGATCAATTATAATTATCCTTGAGATATGTAGGGTTGTGGGCTAGCCATGTATTTGTGACCTGCCGCCCCATCTCTGACAAGCTTTTGCTCTGGAACATGATTGAAATGTGCCAATACAAAATGCAAATAAATCTGGTACCAATTAGTCCATAATTTAATCAGTAATTTACCTTTTAACAGGTTACTATGATTTGTTACTAGTTAACTAAAAATTCCCAGTGTACACCAAGTAACTGTGTCACGGTTTAAGCTGAACCCAGGACACTATGACACATGATACTCAGTGCCCTCCTTTGGAAAGAAGTTTCATATATTGTGCTCCCATTAATACCAGAATTTGCTGCATGAGGTCTTGTGTTTGATATCATTATTCTCTTTGGCTGTCACAGGAAAAAAACTTGCTGCAAAAATTGCTTAGAGATTTAATTATGAGATTATAAGAAATCACTCAGCAGTGTGTTCAGTCATGTGGTATAAGCATGGACTTGTCAAGGGGACACAGAGCTGAAAAAATAGTTGGCATGGACTTTGAATGATAACCAATCAGAAATACAATTTAAAGGTATATTTACACAGGTCACTTTTGAATTTGAATATTCTTAGGCATCAGTCTCATAAAATAGCTGTTAACTTTAAGTGGTTCAGAGATTATATACCTCTAAAAAGCCTTAAGAGAGGATGTATATCTTAGAAATGCCTCAAATGTCAAATTCCTGGATAATACAGTTTGTTAAACACCAGCATTCAATGCAACTTCTATTATCACTAAGAATGAAGGCTGCAAAATGTTAGAATATAACTGAGGAATATTGAAGCTGTGCTTTTTAACCTTCCTTATGGCACTGATAAAAACACCCGCTCTCAACATTGCCTCTAAATCTGACTCTTCCGTGAGCTTTTTGAAATAACCAGAAGTCCATTTCAAAGTCAATAGCATGACTTTAGGCTCAGCTTCAATTATTCTCAGTATAATTTTTCTACTTATACCAGGGGCTAACTAAATGAATTACACAAAAAGTTATAGTGTAAAAACAAGGAAAAGTTTAAAAGCAGGACAAAACCCCTGTCTTTAACAAAGCTGGACTAAATAATGAAAGTATATGTAATGATTTTTTTTCCCCCACCTTAATTGCTGAGGCTCTCTCTTGGGTTTATTTTTTAACATATAATCTGCTAAGACTGGTGTTGAATATATTTTCTAGCCAGTTTTTATAGCCTAATTGTAAATCGCTTGTTGTGCACAAATGATATTCCAAATCTGATTTTCTTTTATTAGCTTTTGTGACAAGGATTATTGCTGGATTCTCCTCTAGCATGCAGTAAAACAGTTTCCAGTGCAATTACTCAAGCAAAATTAAAACACAATTAGAAACTCCCCACGCTAGGTTCTTTTGAAGTCATGGATACAATCCTCCCCATTAGTTATTGCTATTAGTTTTATTTATTATTCACTTATGGCTTATTGAATTTAGCATGATACTGCATGATGAGTGCTAATTATTCCATGCTGTATTTCCCTAATGCTATATATTTCTTTAACAGCAGGGGTCTATTTTTCCAATATTTCATACCAAATGTTCTTTTTGTATCACATTTTTGTGAATTAACAGAAGAAATAGTTAGAAATAATCCAGAGCAAGAAAGCGTTGTTATAAACTCAGCTCCTACATACCCATGGCACAAGAAAAAGTTGGGGTTTCCATTAACTGGTCTGATTTTAAGGTTTTCATTTAACTCTTACAGATCACTTGGAAAAACTCTTCCTATCGCCCCCTCCCTTTTTTTTTTTTTTTTCTTGGAGGCTTTTCCAAGGCAGAATGAGAAATGAAGGAGCCATAAGATTTGGTTGTCAGATAGTTAGATTCCCAGGACTGTGAAATGTAAATTGAGTCCTACATTCAACGATAACGCTCTTGCATTTCTTTTGTCTATTCCCACACACCTGCTTTTTTTCTATAAGAAGGACAGTCCATCTTTCTTTCAGCTGTGTTTTCTGTCAGGTTCCAGCATCAAAGCATGTAGAAAATGCAGGTGCAAAGCAAATTGTCACCCTACTACTAGCACCTGTGGTGAGTGGGGCTTGGGCTGTTTTCACATCTTGCAGGCGTAAGGAGACATGAAGGAGAAAATACATGTGGCAACCATAGGAAAGACTACGTTTCTACTTCAGCATCAGGTCTTCTACTGCAATACGGACTTCTCTTTTGCCTGTTACTACAAAGATGTCAGCTCTTCTCACACTACAAGGCAAATATTTGCTTATATTTATTCTTTGTTATTAAAATGGAGGGGAAAAAACTCCTTCATGTTTCTGAATGTACCCCACTACCCAGCTCGTGTGAAGATACACACAGTAACAGCTCTTCTTGGTTACTTGTGTGATCCTGCCCCTCTTCTGGCAAAGCTCATGTACTCGGGCAGGGACTGGCACTGGGCTGCATCTGCAGGTGGAGCAGAGCCTGCACCAGCTGAGCTGCTGCAGAGGTTAAGCCAAGGCTTTCTTAAAGAGAAAACCTAGAAACATACCAGTGTGAGGTGTCCCTGCCCATGGCAGGGGGCTGGAATTAGATGATCTTAAGGTCCTTTCCAACCCAAACCATTCTGTGATTCTGTGAAATACACAACTAAATCTATTGTAGACTTTTATTCTTTTAGTTTGGGTGTGGGGGAAAAGCAGCAGCATGGCCTATTCTGCAGTCTTCATACCTAAGAATTTTTGCAGAACTTAAGCCAATTTGATGAGGTTCACATTTTTCTCCCACTCCACCCACGCCTTCCATTATATCACTTGGCCTGTTTGTCCTCTCCCAAACCACTCTATAGAATTGAACTAAAGAATTACATCATTCTCTAATTAAAATTCATGATACATGAACTATATAGATATTTTTAATTACCTGTGTTGCATTAGTACCTAGCAGCCTAGTCAAGATTGGGGCCATCTTGTTACTCAGATGAAAAAGTTGGACCTATCCATAATGCTACATCACCTGTGGCATGAGAATGCATACAGTTACGAATTTACAAGAGAGACACATTGCAGTAGTGAGATTGATGCAAATCTTTTCATTTAAACTTTCAGCGTGTTGATTTATGCTTACAACAGCAACAGATTCTTATGAAGTTAATAGAGTCTAGTCTGTGCCATGACAAACACAAAAAGTTAGGTTTGTATATGACATCAAATCCCAAACTTATAGAAAAAAAACAAACCCTAAACTTTTAAACAGCACCCCATTCCCTAAATATAGGCTGGTTTTACTTTGCACTTTCACTAGATTTCATTGCAAATAGGAAAACTATCCTGCTTACAAAGGGGAAGATAGGTAATGACCTCAAAAGGCAGGTTGTGAATCTCTGGAATTGCCACGCAGGTGATGCTTTGTGGACTTGCATAAGCAACCCCTTCCCTCATGACTAAGCAGATTACCTCCTTGCCATGCGGCCTGCACATTCAGGACAAAGTCTATGAATTCAAGTTATGAATCCCAAAGTCTACTCTGCTGGTTGATAATTAGCAATTTAAAAAAACACAAAGCTGACGTAGCTTTGTGGAGGTATGTTTAGGCACAGGTATGCTTGATGGCTGCTGAGATGGGCATGTGTGTGTGGTTATGTATGTAATTGTGGGGGATGTGTGTGTAGGTAATATATTAACCCTATGTTATAGAATGGCTTATAGTAATGTTGAAAGGCTATATATAGCATCTGATAACACTATAATAAATATTGGGTAATATTTCAACAGAGAAATACACAGAACATTCCACGGTATCAAAGAAAGATGATGATGGTTTATTGGAAGATGCATAGAGTCTAGAGAAGCAGTGCCAGTGCCAGCTTCATCCAGGTCAGTGGCAGTTCTGCTGTTTCAGTAGGGTTAGGTCTGCAACCTATATGCAGCTTAGGAATTCTGTCCTATATACACTTGCTTCTTGTTCCTTACTGTTGAAGGCACTCTGGTTTTCTTATACTGAAAATACAGGGTATGACTATAAATGAATTGTTGCTTGCTCAGGGAGATTAATGCGTGAAATTAAATAATCATGAATGTATATTATAGCAAAAGTCCTACATATTGTTCTATAAAGTCTTTAAGAAACATCAGTGTAATGGGAGTAGTATATTTATCTGCCTTTTGCCATGGATTTTATGTGATCAATTTCTTAACATGTTTTATCTCTAAATGAAATACTAACATTTTGATACAGACACTGCAGTGGGCATTAGTTTATTCCAGACCTTCAAATTAGATGAGTGTTCTAGGTTTGGCTTTATAACAGCTATTACAGGAGGAAAATTTTATACTTCGTGCTGTTGTACACGTTACTGGAATTTCATGAGCTCCATGGGGACTCATGGCTTTCCTCTGTATCACAAGTCTAATTGTGAGGTATTTTAGATTCCTTTTTGCAAGAATCCCATTGTACTTTTATAGGAGACCTCCAGCTACGATTCCTGTGACTTACCTGTGTGTCCCTAAAATTCTAAATATGTTATTTTCATGCAAACACTTTCAGCTGTCACAGAACAGGCATAGGGAATAAGTAAGAGTGATGGAAGTTTTCTCACTGTCCTGTGTTTTTCCTCTGAGTTTGAGCAAATTACTTTAAAGAGAATTTTGTATTTGCACAAAGTAGCCCTGCCCAGAATTATGATCTTATCTTAAACATTTTACACAATGTGATTACACTGCATTGCATAAAATACGATTTTATGTTATAATATTGCATTATAAGTCCATAGTACTTGTGTGTTTGTTTAGATTTATTGAACAGTGATGTTGTGTAACTGCTGTAACTATTCATGGTTGTGTAGTAGCAATTTTGAAGTTTGAGAGGCTTTGAACTTAGGTTGCTGTCTGCATGAGAGCAGAATGATGTACTCTTTCAGTATTTAAGCTAGGAGAATATTTTAATACCTCTGTGAAATCAGCTCTCAACCATGGTGGTTTGAAACATATGTCAGACTACCAAAAGAGTCACTCTGTTACACCAAAAAAAGGAACTATGAAAAGAAAAATGTTAATTACAGGCTTCAACACTCACACCAAGATCTTCTAGTAGGGGTGGTCAGAAAAACAGGTTTTACTACCTCGACCTGGTGCTTTGTGGTGCTATCTAATATGGGGGCTTGTGGAAAAATGCGGCCACTTCTATTTACTGCCTTTCATAATGTACATATTTCCTCCTGATAGGTTTAGGCACTGACTTTTTATGTCTACAGTAAATAAAACTGAAGAGTTTATCGTTTCATCTTGAATATGTTTTACTTGGAGTTACTGTTCACTGTTCACTACAGTGGTATTTCAGCTACAAAATTTTATGCTGAATCTCCGTTTTTAAACTTAATAGAAGCATGTTATTATGTGGTATATTGCTAAACTCATTTTTAATCCTACCTAAGAATGTAAAGAACGATATAAAGCCAAATTTTATTTTCACTTACACCCAGAGAAATCTACAGATAAGCAGGAACAGAAGTACATGAGAGAAAAAGGTTGCTTTATTTATAGAGAATTTTATCTGTATTCTCAAACCTTATTCCAGACCATATTTAATGGAATCATGAGGAATTTTAAAGGGGCCACAGGCTGAGCTTCTCATTCCCTCCCAGACCAGCAAATACTGCATTTAGCTGCTTTCTAGTTTGTAGTATGTCTGAAACAGAGTTCTTGCACTGGCCCTAGTGATTTAGCTCTTCCTCTGATCCTGCTGAAGTTAACCACTGAGGGTGGATTTGCTTCGCTGAGTCACTAAAGTTCTGTGGGGATTTTACTGTACTTCTCTATCAGCATTCCTGGATGCCATCATTTACACTTAAACTGTGTGTCTGAGATGCCTCATTTGTACATCAAGGCATGTTAGTGTATTTTGGTTTAAAAATTGTCAGAATTGTTAAGAAAAGCAGGGTAGTGTTTGACTTATTTCAAATATCCCATAGGAACTGTCAACAGAAAAAGTGTTTGACAAACGGCTGCGTATCGCAGGGTATAGGATTCTGAGGTTTGCCTAGAGTATGGTTTAAAGAGTGTGGAAAGAGGAGGTGTGCAAATATGCTTTCACTTTCAGAATTCCCAGCTGTTGCTGAAGATGCTTTGAGATGACAAACAAGATGAAGCTTTAAGCTTTATTTAGAACAAAAAGATTCCACCTTAAATCACTCCTCTGAATAACTATCATTAGAGAGCTTTGTTTTCCTGGATTTCTTCTTTTATTTTTACATTTACATCAGAGCTATCGCCAGATTTGCTAAACTGGCCTGGAATTGATTATTTTAGTAAAGATCTCAGCTAAGTATGAGTTGTTACAATTAACTACAGAATAAGTTTCAAAATCAGTAATCCAAAAGTTTAGTATGACGACTCCCGAATTTAAAATAGGAAATAAGCAAACATTGAAGAATTGCTTGGAAAGGTTCAGGTTTTAAAGTGTTTATCAAGGCAAAGCAAAATAATTTCCAAAAATCCTATGGAAACTCAATTAGGAATTCCTAGCTTGCCTTTCTTTTAATTATTTGGATGCTCACACTTCAGAAATGCTATTGCAAGCAAATTCCACACTTTCTTTCTATGATTAGCTTGCCAGTTGATCTTGCGTCTGATTTGCAAGCTTCTTGGAGTGTGAACTATACTGTGAGCTTGCCAATTGTCTTGAACTGGTTAATTGTTTTTGTGATACAGAGAAGAACATTATGGCATGATGAATAAGAGACCCAAGAGGGTTCCTTACACAGTTTCCTTTGGGCACTGCCCAAAGACTTGTTCTTTGGGTCTGCCTCATGTGATCAGGCTGGCTAACTTTACCCAGTTGAACTGGGTGTGGTGGATATTTATTATGTTCACAAGATCTTGTTTAGTTGGGGGGGGGGGGGGATGTGTTACGGTAATCAAATACCCCAATACCTTGTATAAAATATACACTTGAAATCATCACACTGCTTTAGGTTTTACTCAGCCTAGATGGGATAAAACATCAGGTCATGCAAGTTACTTTCTGACATAGGTAATGACATTTGAAGAATTATTTTCTTAGATCACAATTGCTAATTAAGAAATAGTCACTACAGCACAGTTGGCATGACAGTGCTTGAAGTACTGGACAACCCTTCAGCATCAAGAGCCCATTTTTCCTCCAAGAAAGATATTTTCTTTTAGGCATATCTTCTTGAAAATATTTGGCAATGAATGTCTTAATCCAAAAATAGAATATTAAAGATATTTTTTTCCCACAAACATTTAAAATGTTTTAAGTTATACAGAAAACCCCTTCGGATGCTAATGTCAGGGTTTGCAAAGCTGAGCCTGCTGTGAAATGAGTCTGTGTCTAATGGTCCATCATCGTTTTCACTGGTGTGTGCGTTGGAATATAGTATCTGTCAAATTTTTAATGAGTCACAGTTTTGTTAAGAAAGGCATTTTTTTATGCAAGAGAAGAGTCACACACAACCCAGCACCCTCTGAGCTGTACACAATATGCTGTTTCATCCTTCATGATGTAATACTGAGGATGGGGAAGTCATGTGCATTTCTTTCCATTCTTCTTCTAGGTTACCAGGGTGCCAATTCTGAGTAGGTGAGAGATCAACTAAAAACCCAGAAAACTACTTTCTGGAGTTTTTATCCATTCTGATTTTTAAAAAGAAAACCACTATCCACAGTGTTTTGCTGCTTTACACACAAAAATATCCATGCAACAAAATTTGTGCAGAATAGGTGGAGTAATCTGTGATATTAAGATAGGCTCTGGCTTTAAAATATTGGGCAATAGCTAGAATCTCTTTAGTCTGAATAGAGGCTACTGGTGTTCAGTATGATTAGATTAAATGCAGTGGTGGATTAAGACAGGGATCTAAGGGCAATGTGGGACTCTGGAGGCCCAGCAGAGAAAAGAGCTGGGAAAAAAAGTAACAAAGCTGTCCACAGTGAGTATCAGGAAAGGAAATTAATCAATTGAAGGACATTTGTAAGTAAGGCAATGGGAAGATTTGCTGAGACTGTTGTTTTTGTTTATTTATCTCTTTTTATCTTTGCCAAAGAAGGTATTAAAAAACCTCAGGGAAATTCTTTAAAAACACAGATGCTTGAATTTCTTTCTCGAAGTTCAACATTTATTGTTGGAACCTTCTTGATTTTGAATTCTTCTCTCTGGTCTCTTATGAGATTTTTCAGCTTTTCTTGGTTTAAGATATGCTGACAATGCCATAATGTGGTCTTTCACTGTATTTTGGCATTCCTACTCATTGTTCTTTCTCTGCCCACGTTTGCTCTGTTTTTTAAATCTAGCTTTATTTATTACTCCTTTGAGAACAGGAACTGTCTGATATGCTAACAACAAGTGACAGCTTTCCTGTCACTAAGGACAGGAGAACAGACAGTGAATATTGCTGAAGTCTGAGGTAAGTTTAAAATAACAATAACTGGTACATACACTAACGCTGATACTCTGTAGTGTGACTACATTCTCTGACGCAGGCTGTGCAGCAGATTCCTGTCTCCTCCCCCCTGCACTAACAGGAAGGCACAGCACAATGTTATGCAGCATGTGGCAATTTTAAATTTCTGCTGAAGCTTGACCCTTAGACAGAGGAGTAACTCTTTTGTTGTCACTCCTGAAATAACCCCACCATGAGGCTCCCTCTGTCAAAATGAATGGATTAAAAAAAAATTAACCCCACCACAAAAAACCCAAACCCACAACAAACTGGTAGGCATGAAAACAGTGAGAAACAGTAGGACAATGTCTCCCCTTCCTCCTCAAATCTGCGTTTTGAAGGGAGGAATAAAGGGAGGAAAAGGTTTGAGGTGAAGAAGATGACAGACCCAGTGTAAAGGGGAGAAACAAAGTAGGGAGAAACTCTAATTGTCCTGGAAGTAAAGCAGATTAAGGAAGCAAGGAGGAAGAAGAAGTTGATGCACTTTGGTTGTGCTTTTCTGACAGTTACTCCAGGAAGGGCTAATGAATGTAGTAATTATACCTGGCACTTACACTGTGGGAGAAGGGAATTCTTTGGAGTACAAAATGGTGAGAGTGCTCACTTAGCTGCAAGTATGGAAGTGGAAGGCAATGCAGGCTAAATACTGAACAACACTGTTTGCTAATTTGAGTAGCTCATATAAACTGTTGCAGAGCTTTTCAAAGAAAGCATCTTCTGACTAAAAGTTCCTGAAACTAAATTGGGGACAAAAAAGGAAAATCTACCGCAGAGATGTGTTGGGAAGAGATCCTGCCACCCCATAGGGTTTTCTTGCCTTCATCTTCTATGAGCCATTATACACAAAATGTTCCCTTATGGCCTTTGATGCTCTACAGTCTATCAGAGGAATAGTCAGTTTTCTTCTACAAGCTTTTTACAAGATTATTTTAGCCCCTTGAAGCTAGGGTGATTCTGAGGCACTAGTTGTATCTAGTATGTGTTACCTATTCTCAGAGTAGATGATGAGATAAATAGGAAGCACTTTCCAGTTTGCTATAGTGTTGCCATTTTTTTGATGGGCTTTTGAAGTAGCACAATTTCTTCTGTTTTCATGTGGTACAAAGATAAATAGGGAAATATTACATGACCATTACAGGAATTTGATCATTTATTTGTTTGTCTGAGCATCAAGAATGTAACTTGTGCCTCAGAGTTTTCCATCTCTGCAGTTTCTTGTTGCACAGATATTTCTGATATTTCATTTCACTGAAATGAAGTACAACTTTGGGAAAAATAGTTCAGTAGATTTTGTATCAGTGCTCAATAAAACAATGTATAAAGGAAAAGCGTGTTCCATGAGACTTATGGGAGTTCTAGAGCTTTACTCACATTCTCACTGACGCTGATGTCTTCAGAGTTGCGTGCTCCGCCTTCTGAATTCTAAGAGCACCTTCTACAGGTATTGTCAGCTTGCAGGCAGAAAGTAGGGCCAAATTTAGGAGGAAAAAAAAGAAAGCTGATACAAAATTAAATATCTAGTTGAATTTGAGGACAAACAAAACAAACCCCAAAGCAATTACATTTCCTAGTTTAGGTAAATCCAATTGAATTTAAAGACATTAAAATCTGCTGTAACTTGGGCACAGGCTCAGGGACTGGACTGGTAGGTGGTTAAATTCTTAGAATTGTCCCTGGTTCAGTTTTAGCTCAGGTGACTAAAAGCCATGCAAACACGGTCCAGCAATACTCTGGGACTTACCACGGGCCATGGACCATTTCCAATGGGCCATTTAGGTATTGCAACCCCGATTTTATGACTAAGACAGTTTGATAATGCGAGTGGAATAAAGATGCCCAGAGTGAGAGTCCTGGTAGGCTGTAGTTTATTGATATAGCTGAAACTGAATTAGCTTCATTGCCTCTCAGATTTGTTATAATTTCCTTTCTAAGTTTCTCCCTGCCTATGGACACAGACAAACTATGCTTGATGTTCCATTCATAGATTTTTAGCTCCAAAATAATAACGATTTATAACTTGGAGATCTTTGTAAGTTTGGAAGCTTATGGAATGCAAGAAACTAATAAATGTTGTGTATCCGGCAAAGCAGAGGCTGTAAATGGGTGGCATTTTATGAAGAGAAAACCATATGCGTCATTTTAATCCATATTGTCTGTCCATTTGGCTGTCATATAAATAAATATAAGGGCATAAATCACAAAGCCAATAATCTTTAAAAATACTCCTGAATATTTTTGTGACCTCTGGTGATGGCTCAAGCTGTTACCAGAGCTTGTGTTACATGATGGCAAAACTCGCTCTCTGTTTCCCCGTGATCTGAGCAGATGTTAGTAAAACACATATATAACACATTGTCATTGCTCAAAAAAACATGAAAAACCTTTGAAATTATTGGTGTCCTACTGTCTGATCCAAGAACTAGAGATAACCAACATTGTAACTCACCTTTCAAGAACACATTACAACTTGTTTGCTCTGAAAATTCCTTTTGGCTCAAGTGAAAGTACACAGGGCAAACAAAGTTATGAAATGTGTACACAAGGTGTGAGAGGAGATGGTTGTACTGGTGTATAATTTATGGTGCTGAGCCTTCAGGGTAGTTGGTGCAATCTGACCTTTACGCTCACCATCTCGTTGATTTTAATGGGACTACACAGGTATAAGAGAGCCAAAGCAGACTGAGTGATGTTCCCCAACTACTGTCAACATTAAAAGTCATGGATATTTTAATTTTTTTAATTAGAAAGCACAGAATTGTAAAATTTAGGTAGATGGATGTGTGTTTTAAGGCTTGAGGAGTTGAGAGCTACAATATTTTACAATGTGGCCACTATTTTAAACCTCATTTCTGTTGTAAAAATTGATAAATACTTTGTTAGAATCCTTTCAGCTGCGTCACTATTGATTGAATTAAAGGAGTAGAAAATACCATGGTTTTTAGACTTAACAAAGGTATGGCAAGAACCAAACAGATTTAAGCATTCAAGAAGAAATATAAAGCAAGTTATAACATTTTTCAAGAGGATGTGGCACTCCCTCACTAATAGGAAAGTGACAAACCAGAGACCCAAAGTACAATGTGAGACAAAAATTTGACTGTTTTAACTTCAAATAACTGACTGACAATCTGAGAAACAGTGCCTAGAGAAGGAAATTCTGTTTTCCTTTGCAGGAAGGACATTGTCTTGAATATGGAAAGCTAGAGATGGGGAAAAAGTGCCCCAGGGCTTCTCAATCCTTTCTGTTACTCTGAATTAGAGAGTCATTTTGAAAGTATTTTGTTAAAACCAAACCAGTGTCATTTGTAACCCACCACCCACTGGATTAGGTCAGCACGTTGTTACAGGGGTGCACGCAGCAGCACAGCAACAGCTAGTCTGAACTGGATCAGGAAGAGGAATCCAGAAATGCAAAGTTCCGTAAGACCATTTCCTGTTTTTTGAATCTTTAAGGCATATTTTTTTTTAATTGCTTCACCTTGAGAAATCTTAACTAAACCAGGAATGAAACCATTGAAACATGGATTTCTTGCATCCTTATGTCAAATCAAATCACATTTTTCACACTAAACCTGATTAGTAATGAAGCGAAGAGCAGCACAAAAGGACCAGTAAAGGAAAGTGTGTGTATTATCTTGGCTGTTAAAAAGTGCTTTTCTGTCCTTACTCAGATTGTTCTTTGAACAGTAGAAGCAAGGAAGATAGTTTCCTATGGATATATCTTTTAGGAATTTTTCTTTTGATTTTCTGATATTTATTACAGGATGAGCTCAAACTGTTGCTTTTTCAGTGGTGACACTAACAATTTAGATGTCTTGTGTTAAAATTCTTCTACGCTGTAGTTTATTCTGGCTGAACCAAGCCAATATTTTCCAAAGCTATTGGGGATAAAGAGAAAGAGGCCAACAAAGCCACACGATAGGTACCAGCAAATATTGTAAGCCTTTTTCTTTAGGATTTATCAACTGAAAAATCAGACTATTAATGGTCATTATTTGAACCACCCTGATAAAAAATATTGATGATTTAATGATACGGTTCAAATTGCACTCGAGTTTAAACTTTAAAGTATTCTGCATACCTTTGGCATGTGCTGGCCATTTTTAGGACCCACTGAAATATGAAACTTCTTAAAAAGACCTTTCAGAATGAGCCTGTACCTTAGTTAATATTACTACAAGGAACCGGAAGCACCAGAAATCCCACAGGCAAATATGTCCCTTTTTGGTAACTTAATCAGGGCTTCCAGAGCAGAAGGCACAGAAAAACATCTACACATTTTCAGTTTATTCATAATTACTTTGTCAATCTTTTGACATTTCCCTTACTCTGTATTTGAACCACCATTTTTCAAAATTGTTCGAAATCATAAATTCCTGTAGAAAGTTTTTCAAGAGAATTAAAAAAGCAGTTTGTGGCTTCTGGGAGAGTAAATTCCAGGGTTAATTTATAACTAAAGCAAATGTATCTATAAAAAGAAGAAAAGCTCCATAAGAAATATGTTAACAAATGACAAGAAAAAGGAGGCTTGATAAAAGATATCAGAACTTGTTTGGCACCAGTGATTTTACGACTGAGGAATTCAATTATAGGTGTGTTGGGAGTACCAAATCACAATTCTTTAAATTACTAATAGGAGACAAAGCTCTTTAGCTCTTTATCATGGTCTGTGTGAGTTCACATGCAATGTTCAGTCCTGCCCTCTGTAAATAAACTTTTAGTGCTTACACTATGCATCTGCATTGAGAGTCTGTGTCACCAGAGTAGACAAAGATACACATTTCTGTTGAATCACTTCTCAAACATGCCTGCTGATACACTCTTCCATCAGAATGATGTTAGCCAATTGACTTCTGCCTGTAAGTTTGTAGTATTCAGCTTGGAATTATTTCCTTCTATATTATTAGCATTTTTCTAGTTTCTTGGTAGATGTGTTTGCAGAAAGGTAAGTATATATGACATCAGTGTACTCTACAGTGATATGCAGCAAATGGTATCAGTTTGGACTCGTTTACTCCTTTGTTAGATACATAATTGTCCTAGAGGTCTTTAACCGGTGATGTAGGTTACTTACCCAAGAGAGACAGATTAGCCTTAGATCAATTGCAAGCTAACTCCTACAGTCTGCCTATAATCTAAATTGGTTTTAACGCTGTCTGCCCCTTGTTTGTTAGAGTAGTAAACCTGTATCTCTTGTCAGTTGTTGAAAGAGGAATGGCTGTTTCTGGAAACTCAAATTTGACTAAACAGGGACATCTGCCTGTTAACAGCTGCTGCAGGAAAATTTGAAGGACATTTTTTTTCATGGCCAAATTGCGGGAGAAAATGTGCATCACTACTGTGAGAAGAACTGCAGACCAATGAAACACAGAAAGTCAGTTCAAGTTGGATTAGGAATCACCTGAAGTTGTTTTAGGAATCATCTGAACCTTCGTATGGTTTTATTAGATGTGTTACTGCTATGACATTCAAATATGATCACAATGAATTTATATCATACTGCAGTACTTTATATTACAATGTGGCATCAGTATAAGGACCTTCTATGCAGAGTGTCTACCCAGAGTACCAAGTCAACAAACTACTTCTATGTAAAGTTAAAAACCAGAAGTAATTAATATTAATTCATTATAAGTTCCTTTTCTTCTTTTGGTATCTGTAGTTAAGCAACAATGTTGTTTGCATAGCAAAGGCTTAATGCATGAAGTCTTTACCCTGAATATCCAAAAAACTAAATACTTAATTCCTTGTAAAGGCTCTTTATTGACCCACTGTCAGTGAGAAAGGCATTCTCTCTCGAATGAAAGCTGAGTAACAGTTGTTAGCTCTTGCCCATTTGTATATTTTCAAATATAAGCAACATCATTCAGCTTCTAATTATTTAACTATCTCTGGGGGCTTCATCAAGATTAGGGTGGAGGAACACTGAATATACCTGTCTTAAGCCATTAAAAAACATTTATTAGATCTAAGTGTTTAAACACTGCTTTTGGTAGTTGATAATCAGCCCATATCGCAAGAAAGATCTTTCCTCTACAGGATAATTTAGAGCAAGAGACAACTTTAGCTCTTCTGAATCTATCTCTAGAGGAACCTCTCTCACTGCCCACCAGGGAAGCCACATTGGAAAACCTTGAGAGCTGCTTTTCCAGCCTCCTGCTTTTAGATCAGCTTCACAAAAAAATATGCTAATATAACAAGTATGGAAATGCTGAAGTGTGTGAATTTGAGAGAGAAGATATGTATCATGAATTAAAATGACTGCTGTAGAGGTAGTAATTGCACATCCAAAGGAATATGAATGTGTTTCAGAAACAAGCCATTATCTCGGGCAGTGCTACCCTGATTGTCTGAATGCGGGGAGTCCACAGGACTTAAAATTCCTCAAAGCTCAATCTCAAACCACATTGAAAAAAAAACAACCCAGGAAGAGAAAAAAAAAAAGAGGTGAAAGATCCAGGGAAATACCTTTGTTATGTTCCTGGGGTTTTTTTAGTTAAGATGCCGCGTGACTTTCCTCTCAATCTCTAGGAATGCTTTGGATGTCTGTCAAGACCACAGAGTCATCTGTACTGTGGAAACGTATGAAAGTTGTCTCTATACGGAGCTGCCATTGCTCTTTTCCTTATCTGTGAAGGAAACACAGCAACTCCCACTGGGGAAATATCATGTTAACTTGCTCTTAAAATAAAAAATCAAGGGAAAGGTCATATCCTAATAAGCTGTGCGAATCGAAATTCCCAGGGAGCCTCAGAATGACATTGTATGACTAGGACATTAACAATTTTCCAACAATGTATTTTTGAACTGCGCACAATAGTGGTTTTAACATCTGAGAGCAAATAGTAAAATAGAGATTCAACTGGCAAGATACAAGAGCCACTTGAGCTCTGCGATTCACAGAGCATAACCCATTGATAAACTGGGGCCACAGTTTGCCTGACATACAATTAAATCAGCAACTTTTTCTGCTTTTACTGAGATGTAAATCTTGTGAGGAAGCTATTTATTGATCAGCTTATGTATTATTGTGATCTCAGTATCAATACCTTCTACCTTTTATAACTTAGGGTTATACACCAATGATTTCCTCAGAATATCTGAGGAAGGAGGAGGTTCAGTTTGAGAGCCTGTTTAGTATGGTATGTGTGCTCTTGTTGGCAGCAATTTTGAAGATGTTATGTTCAAATATTGACCAAGAGGGGCAGAATTCATTTCCAAAAACCCATGCAGCCATTGGCATCCCACAAAAGGTAAACTAAGTAAACTGAGAGAAATTTTACAGTCAATTTTAAGGGAGCCGGTATTTGACCCCAAATTGTCTTTCTGACTTGGTGAGCAGATAATGCAGAGTTGGACAAAATATTCCATAGTTCTAAACATTGAACCAAGTCCGGTACCACTTCACATCTGACACAGTTTAGGAATTCTCAAGAGGCAGGGGAGACCATTGTATAATTGTATTAATTTTCCACGCTATTCCCCACATATTTACAAGCCCATCTTTATATTGGAAAGGTGTGCCTGTGTAAAGCTGTGAGGTGAAACTGTTTTCTTGTAACCCAATGAAAACCAGGTTCTGCTTTGCCACTAGACTGGTGTTTAATGTATTTTGCGTTGATCTATTGTCAGAAGAAAATGAAGGTGAGAAATCAAAACCAGGATCTAAATTCTCAAGCTCTCCCAGTTTAGATGGGTGTAATAGAATGAGATTATTGTTGTCCTTATTTTCATCCTTGTCAGATTCTTCTAAGCCAAGTCTATCATGTTTGGGGAAGGGTCAGCTAAGCTGCTGTAGAATGATTTCTTATTTTGTATAGAGTAGAGCAATATGGTTTACAACAGATGTTCACACCTTGTTACACAAAGAATGGGAAGTAAAAGGTGTTGGAAGCAGTGTACTATTGAAGACCACTTCTGGCCCCTTGTTTTAATGCTTCTCCCAAAGGTTTCAGTGGGAGTTTCGCATGTAGCATGAATGCAAGAAGTGTCATATCCTGATACTTAGCTCTATACGACAGTACATTGCACTGGAGGTAATCCAGATGTCCCTTAAGAGTTTATTTTTTTGGTGATAATCCCAACAGTATTTTAATATGACTCTTTTTAAATACCACCAAATCTTTGAAGAGATCAACCATCTGTATTGTGATCATGCTTCAAATTCAGCGTATAGAACTTCCAAATGATTGTTTTTTCTTTAGCAATTAAAAAGCATTAGAACAGTAAAAAGTCTTAATAACTTATCCTCAGTGTGTACCAGAGCCATATGATATTTAGCTGTTCACAAGCCTGCTTTCGGGGTTACAAAGAGTCACGGCAGTAACTTCTAGTTCCTCACACTAAACTCACTTGCCTAGAAAACAAATCCCCTTTAAATTATAATGGGGTTTGACAGTCTAATTTATTGCAAAGTTAAATATTGCTCCAAATTCCCTCCAAAATGCAGACCAATAGCTGAATTGAAAGTAAACCCATCCAGTTATCAAGTACCCCAGAGCATGGGCAAAACTCCAGTGCATGATTTGCGGTTTGTGTGTGAAAATGACATGCACATTCAGATAAAAGAAATGCAGTTGCATGCAATTACTCAAAATAACACTTTCCAGCAAGTTAGCTTGGGTTTTTTTCAGTATATTAACTTACTCCATACATGTTTTAGAGAAATATGCAACAAATAAGCTATAAATGTAAGTATTTAAATATACATTGTCATCTTGAATTGTGGTGTATGCATTTACTTACCATGACATGAATCTGAAGGACTCGCTGCTAGCTGTCCTCTTACAGTACTTGCAGAAGAAATTCTTAAAGTATTTTAAATATAGAAAACCCAAGATGATGACAAGAACACATGACAGAGAAAGGAACTGAAATTTTCTCAATCTTTCTTCCCCTCTTTTAAATGCTGTTAAAATTTAACACCTCTGCTTTGCTTGTAGCAGTATTGTTAATGTTGCATAACCCTATAATTATTAATCTTCCTGAAACAGTGTTAGAATTGATTATACACTTTTTGCTTTAGTTGAAACTAGCAGATGCTGTCAAAGCTACAAATAGAATGGCAGTTGATATCTTTAAAGAAAGCAGGCAAGTTTACATGAACTGGGATCCCTAGATGCAATTCTCACTGTCTGATACAGAGCTTCCTAGAATATGAAATCCAGATGAACATGGGTTGAGTGGGACTCACAGAGTTTTTCTAGCTTAGAGCTGATAGATACTTCATGCTCTTCACAGTATCTATATGCAAAATAGCGTGCAATCAGAATCCTTACTGATGAAGTCAAGTATTGGTAGATTCTTTACAGCTGGAAACAAAGAAATCTACTAAAGTAACTGTTTAGCATTAGTTATTTAAGTATTTGTTTAGCATTAGATGTCAAAAATAAACCTCTTAAACTAGAAGTTAATAACTTCTTCCGAAGAGTGAACTGGTTTTAGCTGTGGATACTTTCTGTTTGGTGTCCTAAAATGATGGCATTTGAATGCTTGAAAATTTTTTTGTCAAAAATAGCAGCACCAGTTCCCATCTTCCTTTAATAGAATGACTTAGTCAGTCACTGCGCTAAACTCTGCTGACTCGCAGTGCCAAAGTGTGTGACAAGAGCGAGGGCTGCCGTGCGTGGGCTGTCTGGGTTAAAGATCCCCAACACTAAGAACTGAAGAATAACATCAAACACAAGTTTTAAAATGTTAGTTTATCGCAGAAGCAAAGAACAGTAGCAAAAGCCATGGAGCTATTAAACCAGCGCAGTTTATTGCCAGACATACATGTTTGCTTTAATGTTAATATAAATACACCCTGCTCTGTGGGTGAATGCCACTCCCAGGAAATGCAGGAGTGACATGCAGTTCACATGAAGGGACAAGGGAGTTGTGTGAAATAATGTTCCATACTTTGCCAGGTAAAAACATTTATTCTTTCACAGGGAAAGCAAGGCAATTTCAATGGACAAATTGGAAAAACTTTACTTTCAAATAGAAAGCTTGGCCAAAGTAGAGCCCACTCCCAGCAGACATATTCTGAGGTTATTAATAATAAAAAGGAAGAATGACACAACAGAAAACAAAATCAAAGAAATTCCTTCTTTTAAGTTTTCAATCACGTTGTAAAATCCAAACCTTGGCAGATCTGGTATTAGAAAATCCAGTCAGTCTCTGCATCAGTAACAAAGTCATGACCTTGCAGAATTTTGCATTAATGTATCATTATCCAGGTTATGTTTATGTACATTTTGGTGTGCATTAATGGTATTGAAAGGAAAGATGAAATCGCATTCTTTCCCCACCAATATTTTGTCTACTTTTTCATATCAAAAGGTTGCAGGGGAAATATTCATCTTTTTGTTCAGGTTCAAACACCACTTACGTTCGTGTTTTAATAAGTTACTTCTATATCCTTAAGAGAAAGGTATCTTGGGGTTGTTTCCCCTTGAAAAGTACTTTTAAGAGTTAAATATCTCCATCAAATTCCGTGCCACTCCCGAAGACTCGTGTCACAATCTCAGAGATATTTGTGACAGGGGCCTTTTCCCAGAAAACTCCGGAGGGGTGGGTAAGGGAAGGCTTCAATGACCCTGTGTAACAATTGAGCAGTACCCAGTTTTGAATTAGCCCATAATATTGCGCTGGTAATCCGTGACCTGAGTGCATGTACTGTGAGGTTTGCTTTCCAAGTGGTAAAGGGGAGTTTTGTTTATTAGCACTAAATGGTAGGAACAGTAATGACAGAATTTAACATAGTTTGATTTGTCCACACTGACATCCAGGACTGCAGAGTTTGACAGGGGAATTGTTAGCCCAGAAACTGATATTTGGAACCCGTTGTATTTAGTTTGGAACTCCAGATAATGCTGTTCTGTTCTAGGTCTCCTCAGCATCATCTATATCCCAGTAGATCAGATCCTGGGCTGTTTGCTTTTTGGGGTTTTTTTGGTTCAGCAGTTACTATAGTTTTAAGTTCCAGTATACAAAAAATTTTTTCTGAAGTGTATCAAATAGACAATTCCTATAATTTCTGCGGAAAGTAAGAAATACCATAACATGAGAGGAGGCAAGTTGGTGCTGACTTATGGCTGATGTTTTAGAGATGGTACTTTGGCATTCTTTTTCTCAAGTTGCTATTGTTTAGTCATATGCAGGTTTTGAGATTACTATTTTATATCTAGCTCTATGATAGTCTGTTTTCAGTGCTAAATTTCCTTCAGGAAGTTGCCACCTATTTTTCTTCTGGAATAAAATAGAGACTACAATGTTTTATGAAGTTCTGTTTTATACTGACCACCCAAAAACCAAGAATGGGGAAGATTCTTCTGATGCCCTTGCCTTGTAGTCCAATAGAAGAATCAGAAGTGGAGCTGATCAAGGTAACTTAAGCTTAGAACGCAGTTCACAGTTAATTTACTGGTGTTCACTAATAGTTCTCCCCAATGTTGCCCAATGCTGCAATTTCAGTTACAAAAGCAAGCTTACCTACTTATAACCTGATTCTACACTGCTGGCGTATGCCGCCTGAAGTCACCTTGATGGGATTAGTTTTAAAGTCATCTGGAAAAGTGAATATTTAGAAAGATGGAGTACATGAGATGCAGAGAGCATCGATCCAAATATATGATAAGTATCCCATACTACTGAGAACAATAATTACAGAATCACATGTAAAAACATGTCAACATATTTCAGTTGGGAATATTTTGGAGGGTCAAAAGTACAGTAGTCAGATGACAAAGAGATTGCTCTATTGCTGAAAAGTGGCTGAGCAGGTTATGTGCTGCTCAGTACAGTTGGGAAGGTTGATTTTTCTTTGCTAATTTAAAAGATGAAAGAGATACATTTGTGCAAGAGATAATAGATGCACAGAAGTTCATCTGTCTTTAGGAATGAATTATTTCAGTTGAGCACTGGTGCTGTAGGCTGGTGCAAAGCCTGCTGTTACACCTAAGCAAAGTGGGGCGCCCGCTTGTCTTTTGCCTGGTGTTTATCTGCTCAAAGTAATGGCAGCAACTGAGATGGAGTAAAAAGTAGGGTCCTTCAGCACTGTGCTGGGCAACAGTACACTTCGAAGTGGTATGTGTATCCCTGGTGCTACTCTTCCACATTTAGAAATGTCCGATAGAAGAGTTTCAGCAGCTAATGAAAATGCACTGCAGTAACAGTGTGTGAAGGAATGTGTTCCACACAAAGTTTAAACATATTTTTTGTGCTAGATTAGTCTGAGGGGGCATCTAGAAGAGCAGAATGCTGAATGTGAAGCCTTCTTTGGTACTATATACTGCTTTCGCAGGCTTTGACATCACTGAGTGTAGTGGCAGTATGTACATGTATGCGGAGAGTATTATAGTTGGCATATGTCAGAAATGATATATAATTATATATAAGAATAATTATACCTAGGGAAGTGTGTTCCCTGTTATGCTGAGATATTTTCTGTACTTAATGCACAAATAGTGTCAAGCTGCATTAATGAACCAGTTTTGCAACACGGGGCTTTTTAACTTTTAGGACTTAGTGATTGTCCAACACTTACAATATTTTAAGTGATATTATATAAAACCCGATGACTTATATGGGCTCTATGTATAGCTTGACCATATTAAAATACATATTACAGTGTTAGTATTTTAGAGTTGATAGCTTTGTGATGAAAACAGCTTGTCCAATATGAGAGAAGAATTTTAATGGGTAATTTGTGATGTCTTTGACTGCCAGGAAAAACTGTAAAAGTGGGATTTAATTCAAGGAATGAGTTTAAACTCATATGTTGCGTTTGTTTCTCCTCCTCTTCCTGTGGGAGTATTCGGTATTCTGCATGGCAGGGAACAGCATTTAGGATATTAGTAAGTATATTTTACCCTGTTACAGTTGTATGTCTTATTAGCTCATCTCTTGGAACCAACACTTCAGTTTACTGTCTTGTGAACATTAAAAAGCACTGACATGGCAGGGGCTGAGGAAAGAAAAAATCCCAAGCTCCTTACCAACAGTATTATGCCTCTGTAAAAAGATCCCAACAACTTCTCTAACACACCAAATCAATTGAGGAAGCTTTATTTAAGTATTAATATTACAAAAATTCTTCAGTCTTAGTGAGAAATTTATTGCACTGAAGTCCCTTAGTTGATAACTATTCACTAAGCAGCATTTATAAAGAATAAGGGCCATGATTAGTATATTAAAATACATGAAAAGACACAGTGGTAATGACCCAATGAACCCAACTAAACAGTGGAGCATAAGATTGTCTTGTAAAGAACTGCAGTTCTTGCACATCTTCTTGCGCGTTTTGCCATACTACATGCTTAAACCTTTGATAATCTGGGGAAGGCTTATGAAGGCACAGAGGAATTTGCAAGTTCTCATATAATGCTTCGTGTGTGAGCGGAGTATCTGTTTGCTAGATAGCTTTCTTGCTAGACTTGAGCACTTTAGGACAGTGCTGTTTCCTACTTAACCATACAGCAGGCGTCCGGCTGAGCATTGCATCCAGTTATTCATGGTAGCTGGGAGTTTATTTGATGAACTCTGAGCAGCTTTGTCACTGCAGTTGGTGAGAAACAGTAATTTTATATAAAAAGACGGCATTTTATGAAAACCCAAATTCTTATAGATCTCTGTTACAGTATCTATTGATTTATTTGTATGCACACATGTATGATATGGAATTTGATAATATACCCTCGCTAAAGAAGTCCTTCCTTAGCCAGGAACTGGGTTTTTAAATGTGTTTACATTTTAAGGAGGCATTTAACACCATTAACAATAAAACAATATTCAAAATAAAAAATACAAATGAGTGTTTTGCTTAACTGTGGCCTAAACACTGCATTCATATTGAAGGTATAAAGTCTTCTATTGATTTCAAAACGAGTTTGACACCTGAAAGCGCAGTCATGGCTTTTACTTAAGTCTGTATATGAAACTTCTGAATGTGGGATTTCTCCTTAAAAATCCTTTTAATGACATGCACTGAACCTACAAATCTGACTGAAAACTTTGAGAATGAAAAGGCTTCTTAACTCCTTGGTAATTTTTCTTCTTGTTGCTGTTAATAAAAAGAGCTTATATCCATTAGATTACATTCTATTTTAAAATGAATTACATTATATTACTGAGCATCTTTAGGATATATGGAAAGGCTCTGGAACACTGTCTTGGTCCCCTTCTTTAGCACAGCAAGAAGTCAGTTACGTAGAATCTGGAAGTAGAATTTTCTATCCTAATGAGTCAGTGGCAACAAAAATCAGTGTAGGTTAAGCTGCACATATGTACATCTTCTGAACTGTCTGAGTTTCCTGTAGTTAGTAAAACTTTCACTACTCCTGAGTGATGTGAAGATTGCCCAGTATAAATCAATGCCACTCCTAAAAGGTACACCAAGTCTTGGAGCCAAGCACAGGCTGAGAATGTTAATGCTCTTGTCAATGGAATTATGTTGTGACTTTCATGCTGATAAAGCTTTGCTATCTTGTATACAACATAGCATTTTTGGTCTGCTTTAAAATCAATTGCTTCCTTCAGTCTGATGAGGCCACTTCCATGACAAGAACAACCTACTCCTCAGTAGCTTGGCACATTTAGGTGTTCTCCTGTGCCAAAGGGAGCAAAGGTCTTTCTTAAGAAGCCAGCTTTTTCTGATTACAAAATTGAATGTGATTCATTGCCTATCTATCAGTATCCTTTTTAAATCACTATGATTCATAGAGAGTAACGCCTACATTTTATATCATGAGGTAGTTTTACAATACTGCCAGTGCAAGTTGGAGACTTGTGCCTTTCTGGTTTCCTCAAATCCCTCAAAACCAAAATGATCCAGATTTGAGCTCTCCTAAGGCAAGTAGGCATATTGTACGTACCAGTATATGATCTTTGCCAGACAGAATCTGCACACGTTCATTCTGATTTTTATATTAACAGTCAGATGATACCTCATTTTTCAGACGTTTTTGTGCTTCTGGGGGTGTTGGGTGATTTTGTTCAATGGAATGAAATAATCATTTCTATGTTGAAGAGTGGGAGGTATTTTTAAGACGGTTTTGAACAAAAGGCCTGGCAAGATAAGCTTTTCATCCGGGTTCAGCTGAGTTTCAGTCCACGGCACTGCACAAAGCATGGAGTGCAGCTGCCTGTAACCACAAAACAGCAGTTTTGCTGCTCAGGTATTTCTAAGAACAATTTGAGGGTTCTTTCCCACAAACTCTGAATTAACAGGGCAGAAATGGCCTCTACAGCTCAGTGCTCTGTCAGTCTGGTGACTGTAGTAGAGCACTTTCATTTCTATTGTAGCCCATCTTTTACCACCAGGAGTCCAACACCGTGCCACTTCCAGAATGTTGTACTTCTATTTTCCATGGGTTTGAAGCTCTGCTCCCGTTAAATCTGAGCTACCTTTGTCCACAAAGGGTTTCAGATATGTAAAACAGGACTTCTTATACAGCTATGATTTCCCAAAAGTCTCAATTTCTATTTAAGCTATTATTTGAGCACAGTCTTGCAATCAATTTCCTTTAAATCCTGAAATAACTTAAAGTTTCATCGATATCTCTCCAGTATCAGAGTGCAGCAAACCCTACATTAAATAATTAAAATAGGACGGTAGAATTTGTAGCGTATCCGAGTAGCCTGTGGCATTTTTGAGCTTGCTTCTCACCTGCATTTATATTCACAACGATTTGTGACCCTGCAATGGTATAAAATGCTGCTATTTCAAGTAAGAACTCAGGTCAGCTACCATTTTGTGTGTCTTCCATAGGCACAGAATAGAAAATCTATTTTGATTTAAACAGCTCAATTATTCTCTGAATGGGCTGTTTCTATTAGCAGCTACCTCCTCAACACTGTAGTAAATTTTATGGACTCTGCTTTCAGTAATTACAGCTTGTAGCTGTAATTCAGTTATAGGCGTAAAATACATTTCCTACTGATTTATGAGTTGCTTGCTTTTGGCCTTTTCAAGTGTTTGGCTGTACACCATTTCTCAAGCTTCTTCTGACGTTTTACTGTGCAGCCTTGCTGAGAGGGTTGACTCCCCCCTCACTTGGTATTTGGCTTCCTGAAGGATCTTGGCATTGCTGTTCTCTGCAGCCGATGCACAGGGCACTGCTTGGTTTTCTCAGCCTGATTCTTAAGCCATGGAGTCTTCAGTGCTCCTCCATGGTTCACATTGTGGAGACGTGACGGACGCTCGCATCTGGTGGCAGTGCTTCAAGATGTTCCTGAGAGTATCTGCTTTGCTGTCACATCTTTAATATTCCACTCCGCCTTGCTATCAGAATTTTGGTCCCATGCTGGTTATGCAGGTTTGTACAGTGGACTGTACAGGGCTCATACCCCTCCCACTCCATGATTAACCCTTGAGGTGTGGCTGCGTCCTGTGACAGGGGTGATACATCTCTCCTCTGCTTGAAGATTCACAAACTCATTTTGGCTAGAACCACCAGGCTTGTTTATTCCCATTCCTTCAATAGTACATTGGCCACGTTGCATCTTTCTGGTATTGTCCGGTATCTTTCCTAATGGACACGTTTGGTTTTGGCTGGAGATTTGGATCTGTGGAGCAGAGAAGAAAATGTTATCCATTGTCTTGACCTTCTGCTTGGAGTCAGGGCTGATGTTAAAAGCAGTGCACCAAAAGTCCTATCAGCTTACTTCTCCAGTAAGTCACTTGTTTGACACTCAGCATTTGCTAGAGGCCACCAGGGATTTTCTTTAGTTTTACAGGTAAACTGAGGGAGGCTTTAGAGTTCTCGAAACAAACCCATAGAAGTTTAGTTCCTCTGCAGTGAGCTCCATTTTCATTCCTGTACATACTTTGAAAAGAATCATACTTGAAAAGAATACTGAATGGCAATACCGAGTTGTCAGAAGGAGCTCGTGGATGAGGGTGGTCAAGCAGTGAGCGGTGGGGCGGGTGACACCAGCAACCCCTTAGCCCTGGTGTCCTGAAGGTTGCCCAAGTAAGCCTGGGTCCTTTTCTCACACTCATCGTGCTTTCTAGTTTGTCATTTGCTTGGAAAGACTGCTTTGGATAACTCCTACCAAGACGTTGTTCAGTGCATGCATCATCACAGAAGTGAAACAACTTCTGCCCTGAATTATGCTCCTGTTTAGAATAGGTGGATGAATAAAAAGGAAAGATCCTTTTTCTCTCTGTGTCTTGGTAATGCAAACATAACATACAAGATTCTGTACTGGGGTTTTTAAAGCAAGTCTTTATAACTTGTTGCTGTTCCTTGGGTTTTCTTGCTGCAATTTGAAGCTTACTGATTTTATCAAACACTGAATTGGGGGGGGGATCCGTTCACAAGGCTCTTTTTGTGTACTTTATTCACTGCTTGTTTGTTTGATGAGGAGCATCGCTGGTTGTGTCAGCAGAGTTCTTGGAAAGAGGGGTTGGTGTTTTCAGTTACGTTGTGCTCCCTCTGCTGACTCTACACAAGTATTCCAGGTCCTGCGTTAGATTTAAGAATCTGAGACCACTCGGTAGTTGTTTTTATGTATTAAACGAACTATGACCAAGCGCTTTGAGTCATTGAAAGACAGCAAAAAAAAAACCCCACATACTTTGGTTTATCCAAAATAAAATTAGTTTATTTTATGCAAAGGTTGTCTATCAGATAAAGTCCATTATAACAACAGATGCTATGAATGAACAATTTATCATTTTTGTGATTGAAGCAGGTATCTCCCAGAGGCTTAAGCTAAGCTTAAAGCTTCATTGTACTCAGACATAATCAGGAATACCAAAACTTGGTAGAATAATACCATCCCCGCTGAAGAAGATGGCTGTTTCAATGGTAACACAGAGAATGGGAGGGGAAAGGTAATATTCTTTCTCTGCACAAGTAGAGAACTGAGACGAAAGTCATCAGCATCTCTTTTTCTCCAGGAAAAAGTAAATGCAGTGAAATTATGCCATTTTCTCTAAATAAGAATGGGACAAAGTGATACTGTTTTTCCAAGTCTCACTAGAATCCATGACTCTCTCCACCTTCCAGAGACATCAGTTCCTCACTTTCTGAGCACAGTATGTCACCAGACCCTGTGTCTCACACTGAGGACCTGAAAACAGCACTGATGAAAATGTTGGCTTAAGTGACTTGTCCATTGCCACATCGAAGTTCTGTGTCAGAGGGAATGAAAGAACTGAGTTATTGCAAGGGAATGCAACAGTTTTGTCACGAGACTCTCCCTTCTCTTCTTATAGCCCTTTTGCAGCTTTCTCTCCTGAAATACAAATGAAGGTTGGAGATACAGTGGATCAAACTATTTCCAAACTATTCCATGAAATATGTTTTATTTAAAAAAAAATAAAAATAGATTAACACCGTGTATGTATTTGTCCACATTTATAGCTGTCGGGGTAGCGTAATTATACATTGCTTTGATTTCAATAATGTTTCAAAGCTGAGAGGCTTTGACTGGGTTTTTTTCCCTCTGATTTTCTGCATCTCATCAGAGGTTAGGATGTTCTGGTTGCTTCATTAAATACCTCCAGGGTCATATTTTGGTAGTTTTGTCTGGAAAGAGCATGTCTAGAATGTAGTGCAACAGGCCCTTCAGGTTAACTGAGCACAGGCAGTGTTTATGGTAGAGAGGAGCTTGTGATCCAAGATGTTTTTCATACCATGATAATCTCTTCTGTTATACTTCATGTTTTCCTAATTTGACAAATGCACCAAATAACTTTCTTAGGAATTGGAAATAATTTGCTCCTGCACGAAGCAGCTGAATGAGATGCTGCTTCTCACAGTCAGCATCATGTTAATCAAGCGTAAGCTGTTGCCATGGCTGGCAGTCAATACAGACATGTCTCATGAGTTCATGTGCCTTCCTTCGCTTCCTTGTAGATAATAGTTAGCAGTTGGCTACCTGAGGTTAAATGCAAGTAAAGGGAGTTATAAAGGCTGGTTTCATATCTTGTGCAACATTATCTCAACGGCTTCTCTCATCCACTTCTGCTTTTTTTGATGATTTAAATACTAAAGCATGGTTGTCTGACTCCCTGTGAACAACATCTGCTGCCTATCTGCCCGGCCTTTGGCTAGCTGAGAATGATTTCTGTGCATGAAAATCACTTCAATCAATATTAGCGAAGATTTTATCACCTGGCTCTCACGTGAGCATGTGTGAGTGCCATGAAAGAATTCTGCAGTAGCCTGTGGCTTGGAGTTCTGCTTTGGGTGTTTTGGTGTTTGCCTGTTTGGTTGTCGGTTTTGTTTTTCCAAAAAGCCATGAGAAGACTACCATTATTTATTATAACTTTCAGGTTTTCCAGAGGGAAATGTTGGCATTCACACTTTACAGGGATGGAAATAGACAAAATCACAGCAGAAATCAAGTAAAGTTACACGCAAAATAGAAATATTTGTAAACTATTAAACAGAGGCACAGTTTTCACATGTTGGTTTTCAATAATGCCAGAATAAAATCGGCACTTCATTGCAGTATTCACAATCTAAGTTAGTCTGAAGAGTAACATCCATTTTGTTTCCAGTGCAATAGAAGGTTTATGCAATTGAACAAGATCTGCATAATCTAAGACTTAGCAGTTACATGTGAGGGTTTGAACATTGCAAATGCAATGAAACACATTGATTTTTATACCCAACACAGCAAACCCGAAACTCTCATAGTTCAGGGATTATTATGAACAATATTTATTTGGGATCACTGTTTTATTGTATCAAGAAATGCTACAGTATGCATCTTGTTGTCCAGAAATGGAGAAACACAAAACAACTGTCTTGTGTTTAGTTTGACCACAGGTTTTCTTACAGTGCAGAATCTATTGCACTGAGAGCTTTGGGATTCCTTTAGCAACTTTGAATTTACTGGTGTCTTTGAGAAGCAGCCACTGACTGGTGCATCTATCTGCCATTCACACTGCTGCTTTATACATTTCTTTTTCTTTAGCAAAACAAATCAGAAATATGTGCAAAATGAAAGTCAAACATTTTAGTCTTTTTGTTGCATGAAATCTAGTCAGACAATAAACCTTTACCACCTCTTTGCACAGACGTCATAGTAAGTAGTAGAAGTATCATCCCTGCCGCTGGGAGAGCACCGAGTCTGCTTTATGTTATATAGCACTGGGGAAGCCAAGATGAAGAACGTTCTCCACTTCAGCCCATGTAGACGCACATGCCTACAAACACTGTCTTGTCCTGTCTTGTGGTGCTGCTGCTGGAGAATGCTGTATCCCTCACAAGAGAGGTACTGCCCTGATCTGCAGGGCCTGAGAGGCAGAACGTTTCTCTGTGGTTAGATTCAAAGGTCTGTGTTTGTGAGCCCCCCCAGGCTGATTCTGGACTGGGAGTGGAATGAAATTCATGTAAATTGAGCAGAGCTCAGGCCTTGTCAACTGGGACTTACAGAACAGCCAAAGTTAACTGTTTCCAGTATAAGGAAAGCAGTTCATGTACAGGCAAACTTTTGTATTGAGCCAATCCTATCTACTCAAGGCATTTTATCATGTCAGAGCCTTATACTTTAATGGGAGACTTCAGATATACACACTTCTGTGTATGTGCATATGTACAGTATCATTTTTACCTGTCTTTGAGGATATTGTAGACAGAATTATAATACATACAACATAATAATTTCAGGTTAGACCTCAGGCAGAAGCTCTTCCCTGTGAGGGTGTTGAGGCGCTGGCACAGGGTGCCCAGAGAAGCTGTGGCTGCCCCATCCCTGCAGTGTTCAAGGCCAGGTTGGACACAGGGGCTTGGAGCACCCTGCTCCAGTGGAAGGTGTCCCTGTTTATGAGACCGGATGAGCCTTAAGGTCCCTTCCAAGCCAACACAAACCAGGCTGGGATTCTATGAACATAATGATTTTTCAAACCTGAAAGTAGACATTTTTTTGATAATGGAACAATTTAGCAAAACTTTTTTAGTTGCCTGAAAATCAGAAGAGCTGCTGTTACTGGTTGTGCATGGGATGTTCACCTCTGGAAGGGGTGGAGTTTATGGGCTTCTGCTTGAGGGGTTGTAAATGGCTGCTGAGTCCAGATTTTATTACCTTAGATTGGAAACATGAGTAGCATAAAATGGAATTACTTTGTGCCCTGTGGCAGCTGATAGGTGCACCTAAATGCCCTGCTTTGCCCTTCAGTTTACTTCAGGCGTTTTTATTTCCTCTATCCCCAGCACACAGAATGTGTGTGTGATGTGAACAGATCAAGCAACAGTTAGTAGTGAAAAACCAGCACGCATGAAACACAACCCCTCATATTGAGTGAGTGTTACAACAACAGGTTACTCGTTATGCGTTTTGTTTTGCTTCTCCTAAAACTTAGCAGAAATCTAAAGTTCTGTGCTAGAAATAATTGTCCCATGAAACTCCTCCGGTTATGAGTAGACTTCGCTGAAACAAGCAAGCTGTGCCGACTGTGAAAGCAGAGCATGCTAAGGAGTTACTGTACCCTCTTAGCTTTCAGAGTCTGTGTCCTGCAAGCCAGACCTCCGGGCTTTCACGCTGCTCTGAGTCTTTCCAACCTGTGGTGTGTCTCTCTGTACACAGTGCTTTTCGTGCACACTTTGTCTTCTAATGGCTCAGGAGTTTCACGGAATTAATCATATTGCATGTAATCAATTTGTCCAGACCATCCCAGTTGTTCCCTGTGTTATACAGTGAAATATAGACTAGCTTTAACCTGCTGTTTAGCTGACAGTGGTTTGCAGACTAAAGCCTTTTAAATTGAGAATACAAAGCGATAATGCCTCAGAATTGTGCGAATATCTTTACAGAGGTTTTATGGATGACGAAGGAACACTAACTTTACATCTGCTTTGTGTGTAATGGAACAATTGAGCTCAATGGCAGTCATTCAGTGGGTGACTCCAGCATGCACCCGCCTTCAGCTCCTCCAGTGCAGGGCAGGCATCCATGCAAGGGCAAGTGTCAGTAGGAGTCCTCCGGCCTCTTGATGGTTGCCTGTGCTTGTGTTTGACCTCACAGGAACCTCATGGGCGTACCTGGGTGTATCAAGGCCTGTGGGCTGAATAGGATGAACTGGGGCTACAACTGGGGCCAGGCCTGCAGGCATTCTTCTTCATCCACTCTTGAGGCAGCCCTCCACATACACAGTGGACATAGCTCTTAATGCTTAAAGGGCTAAAAGTTGATGCTTAAATATAGATGTCTGTTGATTTGGTTTAATTGTTTTAAAGGCACGGGTTATTCCAAAAGTGGCCTCTTTGGAAGGAATCTATTCTATTTTACTGCTTTATTTGAAATGTGTTTAATGAGGACAGTTCCCAGTGTTGGTGGCCAGAGATTTGCACTTTGTGCTTACAGAACAACTGACTGGAACAGGCTATGTAATGACAAGATGCTCTGACAACCTTTAATGTACTCTCACAGGGTAACTTTCCCTTGGGGCAGTTAGAAGTTCTAATTTTGTCTTGCAGGCAGATCTTGCTTCCATTAGGGATGATGTGAGCCTGCATATCCCACCCGATGGCTGATGCCTTTGGGAAGGCAGACAGCTGCTGAGTGTTTGGCTAACCTTGAACCCAACCGTGAACCCTCTACACTGCTCTACAGGACTCTATCAGTCATGTAGTAGAATGAGTGGCAATATGGAGCTATAGGATCCCGTTTTGTTCTCCTGGAGGCAACACGTATGTTGCACAGCATGGGATAGAGTAGCATCCCCTTTGGTCCCACTGCAGTGAGAATTTCTAATCTGAAATTTAAAAATAAGTGAGATATTTTACAACCTTTGCTGTGGCCATGGTAGAAGGAAAAGGTTGTGCTGTGATTCCTTAAGGCGGAAGAATGAGGGTGACTTTCCTGAGGAAAGATCAAGAGAACTGTAACCCTTTCTAGCCATTGCTACCTTAGCACTTCAGTGCAGTTGATGGGGAGGACAGTCACGGATTTACTTACCTGCAGGCCTGCCAGAACAGAGGATGATCTCAGCGTTATAGAGCAGGTCTGTTCCATGGTACTCATTTTACAACAGTTGTGGCAGTGTGGCAGTGTAGTTTTGATCCAAAGTAGATCAAATCAAAGTTTCTGTTATCTAGAGGTTAAAGGCTACTTACCTTATTGGGTCTAAAGTCCAAATTAAACAGCCAAAGTGACCAAGCCAATTAAGTTCCTTCACGTGAACTCTATTTTTGGATCAGAATGTTCTTTTTATAAATGATGGAAACTGAAAGACAAACCCTAGTTATAAACCAGCGGTTTACACTTGCTGTTACTAAGAGACTTTATAGTTGAAATACATCTGAATCAAGGATGTTGGTCATCTAAGTGTCAGAAGAGGAAAACCTCTTTAAACCTCAGCCTCATTTCACTTGATTTGCTGTACATTTTGGCAGATTGAAGCTTTTGATTTGTTAACAATTTTGAAGATACGCATAAACAGATGTAGAATGTGGAAAGTCAGAAATGAGATTTCCTTGAGCCTTGGATTTAAGCCTCTGGATAAAGCTTTTGACATACTTGACTGAGGAAAGCTTTCAAACATTTCTGGTTATTTGGAGGAAAACCACCAACTACTTCTTAACTTTTTCTTAGTGTAGAAATCCGTCAGGTTTTCAGGAACTTGATGAGACTGATTAGAATATGCAAAGCTGCAAAACTACTTGTGGAAGACTTCGGATTCTATTCATATACGCGCTACTGAGAGATGCAGTTAATGTCACTGATACCTGTCTTTGGGGTTTGGGGGTTTCGTTTTTGTTTTAAATGCCTTGCACGCTTACTAAAGCACATGCATATCCTACTAAATAGCCAAGTAAAATTGTATTTCATCTGCCCATTCATATTTAGTTGGTTATTTTTCCCACCCATGTTTCTGTCAGTTTCTGACAGATCAGATCAGTCCAGCAGGATACTGAAGACAGTCATAGAATCACCCAGGTTGGAAAAGACCTTTAAGCTCATCCAGCCCAACTGTTCCCCAGCACCGCCAAGGCCACCACTAACCCATGACACTGAGGGCCTCGTCTACACAGTGTGTGAATGCTTGCAGGGATGGTGACTGCAGCCCTGCCCTGGGCAGTTCCAATGCCTGAGCACCCTCTGGGGAAGGTTCCTCAGCTCCATCTAACCCTGCCCTGATGCAGCTTGAGGCCGTTTCCTCCTATCCCATCCCCTGTTCCTTGGGAGCAGAGCCCAGCCCCCTCCTGGGTCCATTTCAGGTGGTTTCAGAGAACAGTAAGGTCCCCCCTGAGCCTTCTCTTCTCCAGTGCTCTGTTCTAAGGTTAGCCTGAGGCCGGAATCTCAGAACATCTCATTTGCTCTTCTGACATGAGCTGGCAGAGCCTCCCTAAGAACCACCTCAAAGCTGGGTTAATTGCTCAGGGTTAGCCATGCAATGTTACTATAACCTTGTATGGTGACAAACTCACAGCAAATGACAGACGGGGCCTAAACCTACACCTGATTGAGAGTTTGCACTTGCACTTCAACCCTTTGGACATGAGACAATTGGACCTGAACTTGTTGCAGAGATAACTAATTTCTTTCAAAATGCCTGTGTTTCTGTTTTCAGGGGTTACAATGGTTGACACAGAAATGCCGTTTTGGCCCATGAATTTTGGAATTAGCCCCGTGGATCTGTCTGCGATGGATGATCACACACATTCCTTCGACATCAAGCCATTTACCACCGTTGATTTCTCAAGCATTTCTTCACCACACTATGAAGATATTCCTCTTGCAAGAAGTGATCAGACAAGCATTGATTATAAATATGACATCAAGCTCCAGGATTGCCAAAGTATGCTTTCAAAAACTGTATTTCCTTCATGCTCGTATCTGCTCCATTCTCTGGCAAGTGCCCTAGCAGCAAAAGGCTGTAGAAGTATTGAGGTGACTAACTGCTGTATCCTGTGTCACCATGCTTGCAGGGCAGATAGGAGAGAGAGAATACATACAGCAGCCCTTCACCCTTCCAGAGCAGCAGTTGGAGGTTGAGCAGGGTATCATAAGGTAGCTAAAATGACATTAAATGGTTTTTATCAGACACATGAACCCCAACATTTTTTATTGAAGCTGCCAGTTTTCTATTCATGTATCTTACGTGTAAATTGTCCTTCGAAGCTTTATGCACATGGTACAGAATAAGTATCCTGGATGTTAAAAAATGTCCAATTTTTTAATGTTTAAAATGTCCCAATATGCTGCATAGCATATAGTTAATCCATATGTGAAATGCCAAACAGCCTAAGAAAGTGATGGAGTAGAGATATTGGCTACACCTGAGTCACAGCTTTGGTCTAACTTTTATCACGTCCCTAATGCAGGCATAGCCTTGGGGCTCCATAGGCTAGGATTGGCTATGGACTAGAAACAGTGCTGCTCATTACCAGCTACAGTAAAAAAAACAGACAGGGAGCTCTCCTTTTAAGAGCAGAAGTGTACACTTTTCAAGCAAGTTGTGCTGCACATCCCTGCTCCAAGGCGGGGTGGGAGGTTGCTGTGCCTGGAACTTTCTTCAGGATCCACACAGCCTACTTTGAGTTGCCATCACTTTTGGTTGTAGCAATCTGTTCTGGAATTCTGCAAGGGAATTCCTGCTAGGAATCCTGTGGTGTTTAATTCTGGCTGCACTGTGAAGCAGGTGCTGCGTACATCTCGGTTGCATACAAAATAAATTAAGACATTTTCCCTGCTAATAATTCCTGTTTCTTTTGTTCAGTTACAACTGTCCATAACACTCCAATAACAAGGTAGGGTACACTAGCGCTGAGGTAGGATAAACCCTCTTCAACTTTACTTAAACGATTTCCTCTTCTTTTCCTAGTTTAGATATGAAAGAAAAGTTCCTACTTTGTACCATGCAGCCAGTCTGGAAAATTAAGAACATTCATCCTTTTGTACTACTATGGCACTTGCATCACTTCTGAGACTTCTATGACCAGTAACTGATTTAAAGACATAATATTGGGTTGTTTGAGCTTGTTTGATGTGCAATTGCTCTCTCAATTAGAAGCCTTCAGAAGAGGACCTGTATCTCTGAACTGCATCCAAAGTGCTCCCCAGGAGAGCTCAATTTCTTTAAATATCCAATATTATCCAATCATCTATTATTCAATCTATAGGTATTTACATCATTTTTTTTATAAGATTAGAAACTCCAGCCCATCTCCCTGCAGTGGCTCTGAGCACCTTGAAGCAGTGCAACCAGGTTAGATACTGGAAGGCCTTGCAAGTGTGAGGTCTCCATGGGTACATTTTTATATCCCTTTCTTCCAATCATTCCACCCTCCAGAGCTGAACACTGTATCTGTAATGTACTTTCTACATCAGAATCTGCCTCTTCCAGGTTTTTCAGCCTATATACTGCCAGTGAGATAGTGGCTTCCAGTTTATATCCCTTTGTATCCTCTGTTCACTGCTCATTTCATATTATGAAGCGGTGCTAAGACTCTGGCTATGTTTACTGTGATTGCTTGGGATTGACCCTTGTTTCTTCCTATACATATTTAATTCTACTTTGAGTTTCTCTCTTCTTTACACACAGGTGCAATCAAAATGGAGCCTCCTTCCCCACCCTATTTTTCAGAAAAGGTTCAGTTGTACAACAAGGCTCATGAGGAGACTTCCAACTCCCTTATGGCTATTGAATGCCGTGTGTGCGGGGACAAGGCCTCTGGGTTTCATTATGGTGTGCATGCCTGCGAAGGTTGCAAGGTGAGTTGTCACAAAGGTGGCTCTTCTGAAGGCAGATGTGATATTATTTCCATCTGAATAATCCCTTTGTAAAAGCCGAGGTCTGTGCTTTAATAAGCAGCTTTAGTTCTTGAAGTGAATTCATAGAATCACAGAACGCTTAGGACTGGAAAGGAGTGTTTGTTCCCCACAGCCTACAGATCAGATACTTTATGACTTCATAGGAGGAGGGGGTTTAAATATAATTTGCTTTTTTTTAGTATGTTTCTAATCTATTATAATTTTTTGTGCATTTCTTCTACTTTTGGCAATGATGCAATTCCAGTTAATTCCTGCTCTCTTGGAGATCAATTGCGGAATCTGAATTCACAGCACGCAGCAAAAGCAGACTCGTGCCTAACTCCAAAGCTCAATCCTCTGAGCAATTTAAACTTCAGACTTTGTTATTCCGATTGATTAGAGTTTCCTCACTCCATTCACACATTTCTAGATGACTATGGAAAAGTCTAATGGGATGGAAGAACGTGGCTTTCTGCTTTAAAACTCCACCAGCTTTTTTTTATGTCAATGGAATTGAGTGTTTATAACACAAAAAGGACAAATGAATGGTGTAAAAATTGACCTTTCTCAAGAATGAGAAAAGAAATGCCAAAGAAAGAAATGAAAAATACTTCATTCAGCTCAAAGAAAAATATTACAGAGTTTAACATCAAATTCTCGTCTTCTCTGTTCTCAGTATCTGGAGGATATGAACTAATAGGAAAGACCCAATGCAGAGCTTAAATAAAATGTGTAGCTCTGAATTAGGAACACACAAAGCAATAAGTATGTTGTTGATTAATTAAGTTACAGTGAATTATTTATGAGTATTATTTATTGTGAGGAAAACCTTAATTGTTACAAGGGACAAATGGAGATAAATTTGGATAAAAGTGATTAATTTTATTCTGAGTGATCTGGGAAAGCATCTTCAAACTGTCAGAAGACAATATCCCATAATGTGACTGATTCACTTGAGATCAAATTGCTGTTGGTAGAATTTCTGGTTTGCAGTGATTTATGAAGTTTTCTCCCCTGGTAGTAAATCTGAAATTTCACTTCATAAGAAGCTGTCCCATGAGCAGTGGAACAAATGGAGCTTGGCCTCCTTTGAGACAGTGTTCTTCATGCTCTGCATGTCTGTAGAGCTCCCAACTTGTGTCCATTGAACCCCGCCAATTCCCATGAGCTTCCCCAGTTCCCCTCTATCAAACTAGGTTGCAAATGGCTAATGAGATCAGAACAGGAGCACACTGAGGAGCAGATGCAGACCCCATGAGCCTTGCTTCCTTTGGAAAGCTGCCTAAACCCAAGTCAGCTTCAGTGTGTGTCCAGAAGGGTGCCTTGGGTTTATCCTCACAGGGGAGGGGAGGCGATGACACTGCAGTTTCTGGTGTCCTCTTACGTGCTTCTGTGTTGACTCCAGGGCTTTTTTCGAAGAACCATCAGGTTAAAGCTGATCTATGACAGGTGTGACCTGAACTGCCGCATCCATAAAAAAAGCAGGAATAAATGTCAATACTGCCGGTTCCAGAAATGCCTTGCCGTTGGAATGTCACATAATGGTAAGTGCACACAGCAGGTGTTAATGACTTTTCAACTGAAAAACAGCATGAAACGTTAACGTGATCACTGAGCGTGCTGCTGTGACATCTGGAGTCTTCTGTATCTTTACATGAGGCAGTTTAGAAATGCACATCAGAGAGAGTGCCTCTGAGTTCAGGATTGTGTAAGGTTGAAGACTGCTTTCAATACAGAAATCAGGTGGGTAGAGATCTGCACTTATCAATATCATATAGAATGCAACATGTGAGCTGTTTTACTCTGCACTGTTCTTGCTTGTTACATGCTGGTTGTTCTTCCCGACCGTATTCCTGGTGGCATTGCTATTTTTCAGTCCATTGTCTTGTTCTCTGACAAGACTGTTTGGAATACTGGAGCTCAATATAAACAAGAAAACTGGACTAGAGGCTTTACTGAAACGCTGTGAATAATGACTGGGATTTGATGCATAGCACACTTACTGAGGACTGTCAGCATCACTAAGTTAACACTTCCTCATACTAGGACACGACATACTTTAGATGAATGGGCCGGACTCTGTACTGGTTTACAAACCCCTCTCCTCCTCCTCCTTCCTAGGATACCCACATCTGGGCATAGATTCCAATGTGTGGTAAGTAGGAGCGTAGTGTTCTGAGCATGCCCATTCAGCTGTCAGCCTCCCATCGCATAGTGTGTCTGGCTGTGATTCCTGTGTAATACACGTGCTCTGCCCTCTCCCCCACCCAGAGGTGAACATCTCCCCCCATCTGTGAACTGTGAGCAGCATTTCCATTCTGAATATGTCACAGTCTTACATAGTAAAGGTGTTTGCCATTGGGTATGGTCCTGTGATTGCCTTCTTTACAGTAGGTAAGCAAATAGCATGGTGTATCATGATACTGCTCTCTTGCATAGAATTTAGAAGAAAGTCCCTCTGAACTTTAGAATTAACATATCAATTCATGTGGAAATAGTTATGAATGTTTGCACAGGAACACATAATGAAGATTCTTTGCTGCCTTGCTTTGGCAAAGTGGAGTAAAAACAGGAATTAAATGTCATAACAGAGACTTATGTAATTCTAAGGATAAAATATTGCAAACATGACCGGGAAAATAACTTCTCTGTGGCTTTTTAGACCTTTCATTATTTTCAATATAAAAAATGAGTGTACTGTCCCCAAGAGGAAAGCTTAACTGTGGTTTGAGAAGTTAATACATGCACTGAATGTAAACTCATATGGGAAATGTTTTGCTACTAGAAAATATGGCTTTCAAGTCCCTGGGATACAACAGTAGCACTTCAACATAAATCTGATTTTTAAATGCTACTGTGGGTATTCTTATAGCCATTTAGGAGGGTTTATTACGATGCTTTTCAAGGTGCATGCCAAATTTACAGCCCAGCAACACGGCTCGCAGTTCTGTCAATGGGAACCATGTGCAGCCCTAGCAAGAAGGGGATCGAGGCCATTCGCTCTGGCTTTGTAACATAAGGGGCCCAAGAAATACTTTTAAATCTAACACTTCCCCTCCCAGTTCTGCTCAGCCACTGCCAAGGCAGGAGCTGTGGCACCAGCGGGGTGTGGGTCTGGGAGGCTGGGATGCAGCAGAGAGAGCAAAGCGGCAAAGCCATGTGTCCCAGGGCTTAAAGGAATGCTGCTGTTTGCTCTCAGCGTGAGCTCACCTGACAGGGAGTCAGGAGCATTTGTAGTCAAGTATCGGCTTCTCCATTTGCCTTTTCTACCCACTCTGGTTTCCTGACATAGCATGAAGCACCCTCATTCCTCCGTCATTTATAAACAACCATACTTACAAAAAGAAACTTAATTTCACCTTTGAAGACCCAGTTCTGCATAAAGAAGCATCCAGAAACACAACACTGGATGCTGCCAAGGACACGCAAACGCATTTAATGTTACACTTATTCACCCATCTGGGTAGTGAAATTAGCTGAATTTCAAATGCTTGGGATCAGAATGGGGATTATTTGTGCCTGAGGGTTCCAATCTATGCCTGTCTGTGCATAGATACGCTATTGCAACATGAAGAGGGACTTAGAGAAGCAGGGAATGCAGGGAGACCTTAACAGCTACAGCCACATTTTTTCACGTAGAAATGCCACATACCACTTGGCTGAAGGTTAAAAAAGACAGTAGAGTTCTCATGCCTTGAATATTGTTTTCCTTTCCTTCTCTAGCCACAGTGCTGCTTTGTGTTTAACCCTTAGTTGCTCACATTGTGTTCGGAAGTACCACTAAGCAGAAGCTTGGGGCTTGTATTTTAGAAAAGTCATTCGTTTCTCTTCTCCGCAAAGGTACTGTTTATACAAAAGCACCTACTGTAAAGAAGAGCACACATGGCAATAGGGCTTTATCATCAGTGCTGGGAGCAGTGAATTGCTCAGTCTGGGCACATGCCTCCAGCAAATCCAGACAGGCATCCACCTGGGCTTTGCTGTGTTTCTAGTGTAAGAAGCTGTGGTTATAGTCTATTTGGGGACTTATTTGTGCTCAGGAGTAATTTGGTCAATCAGAGGAATCAAGTGCTATCCAGAATAGTCTGTGAGTAGGTACGGAGACTTCTCCAAGCTGTAAAATGTGGTGTAAGGATAAATATTCTAGTTTTTCCACCGAACGGCAAAGGGTATAAGGTAGCATGTAGTGTCTTACTGTATTCACTGTTGGCTTTATACCACTGACATTTGGAGAATACTCGAAAGACAAGTAAAAGAAATGACTCGCAAAGGAAAGAGATCTCGTGTTCCAGCATGTGCCTAAACTTTCAGGATCTGCTGTTACTATGAAAGCAATCGCCATCTGAAGCCCTTCCACCCCTGCAGTGTGAGCAGCAAGCTGTGCTTCCAGGTCTCTCATACCAGCTTGCTGGCTTCTCCCTGTTCTTCCCCCCGCCGCCCACAGATCCTGCCTTGATCCACTTCCCAGGCTCCCTGGAGATAAGGAAGGTGGGCCTGCTGTGAGAATAGATGGAGGAGAGAGAAGATAGAGTAGCAAGGAGGATGAGTGGTCCAGGAAATAGAAGGTGGGACCACGGTCACAGGAGGAAGATTGAGAGAGAAGCAGAAAAGGATTCCACCCATCCTCAAAATCTTCCTCATCCACCAGAAATGCTGTGAATTCTTATCCAGCCTGGGAACTCTCCTTTTCCCACCCTGACCTCTCTAAGTACAATCAATGTGTCCGACTTCTCCTCTTGCCTAAAATCCCACTTTCCAAATTCCTTCCGTAACCCTCCTGGTGCCTGACCTCTCCCTGACTTTAGTCTCAGTCCCTGAAAATGAGAGTGACTTCTCCAACAGGAAGGTATCAAGCCAGCACCACAAACTGAATTTTGCCCCAGATTTTGCCTACAATGCTAACAAACATTGGACAGTACCTGCTGCAACTGATAGCACAGTTATAAAACACATTCTAAACATTAAAAACAAATTAAAACTATCCTTTTGCCCATCAAATTATAGGATAAGAATGTTTGATTCATAACTAGTAACTAATAAAGTTAATTATAAATCTAATAGTTTGACAACATAGACTTTTGGGTCTTGATCACCTTTTCTTTGGGAAACTTTATGCTCAGAATTTCTGACTTGCAGCAGAAACCTTCCAGGGCACATGTGTTCATGATGTAAGGATGAAGTTTAAACATGGATCACCCATTTAGAAAGAAACAAACACATGTGGAAACAGATTGCTAACAATCACACCTTCCATACAGGACCAGAGAGGTGGAACAAACCTTCCCCCAAGCACAGTTTTCAAACGCTAACACTAGAAAACATGATGAGACTCCTCCAATGATGAGGGGCTCCAGCGTTGCTGAATTTCTTTATGTAGAAATCTGATGTTATGATGGCAGGCAACAAGGTGCACCCTAATGGTTTATGGAGTGCTGAAAATGGCAAGATCTCATTTCTATTCTCAGTGAAGTCAATTCACATGTTTAGCAGAAGACTTGATCCTATCTGCTGGATGCAAACTGCCAACGTTGGTGCCTTGCTGAATGCCACCCCTGTGATCTGATAGCTGGCAATCCTTTGTGCTGACAAACCAGTGCTGGGCGGTTCAGGCCGGTAAGAGATAACCCCATTACACTGATTTGGTTAGCTATCAGCCCCTGCATGCAGTGATAGCAGTGGGTTGGCACTGCTGTGACACTGCTGTGAGAGCTGTGTGTGCTGTGAACAGTGTTTGCTGTATCTGACTACACTCTGAGTGCAGCACGCAAGCATTCCAGAACAGAAGCTAGTGCTTAGAACCCAGTTTACTGTATAATGATACATGTGGAAATTTTCTCTCAACATAATCTCAGCATTTTAACACATTTGCCATAGAATTCAGTGCTCTCTTTGGCAGTTGTATTTTTCTTTCCTTGCAGTTTCTTTTTGTTTCTTTTTCATTTGATACCGTCTTCCTCTGCAACTTTGGGCTTTGAGTCCCAAATAGATTATAAATGAGGGTGCTTGCAGTCGTAGAATTTAGCACAGTGAAGGCAATGCTCTGATTTCACACTGGTGTTCACAGGGGGTTGCCTATATATATAAGAATTATATGCATCCTTAAAGCTACTCAAACAAAAATTCAATCTGATTCCAAGAAGGCAGAGTTCTGAAAGAAATAGCAAAGGAATAAATAGTATTTCAGGGTTATAGCATTTTTCATACAGTTTTCAAAACACTTTGCAGGAAAATAAGTATCACCATCACAGCCAAACCAAAACTAAATGCTAAGAAGGCATTTACTCTAGGACTCTTCACAGTAAATGAACTGCTAACAGTATGATGAGCTCCAGTGCAATCTCTAAATGTTAGAAGCACTAGGCCTTGTAATCCATGCCTACTGTGCAAAGGCAGTTTGGTATCCGTTGGTCAGGATAGATCAGCGCACCAGAAACGGGATTCCCAAACACCTGCACTCCATATATTTTTCCATTAAGAAAATAAAACAGAGCAAGTTGCCATCTATTATGAATTCTACACTAGTGCTATTGAAAAGTTTGAATAGACAACAATATGTCCTTTAGCAATACCAGATTTCTGGTACAAATACTGTAATTTACTTCCCAAGAGACTCTTGGACAGGAGATGAGACATGCAGGAACCAGGGTATAGGAGCACAGTCAGAGAACATTGTGTACAATCTATGCTGTTGTTTTATACTCAGAACTAAGCTTATTTGATGCTGGGAGTATCAGTGCAACAGTAGGTAGATACAGCGGGGGGGAAACTGCTGTAAGTTTTAAAGCAGAAACTATCGCACTCGATCCTGGCAAACCTACTTCAGAAAACAGGCACCAATCTGCTCCCCCGGTGCCAATTTCCAGCAAGGTGTTTGCTGTCAGTCCCATTTCTGTTCTTTGAAAGAATACAATTACACAGCTGAGTTACTCTCTACTGACAGAACAGTCTCTGGTTTGAGAAACCTTTTTCTTCTCCATCAAATCTCTCCATTCAGCAGTTGTATTTCATAAGCAGCGTCATAGCAGGTATATGCACTGTGGTACACCACTATCAATGTTTCAGTAGATATTTGACTGGGGGGAGATGGAGAGAAAAAAAGCAAACACATTCCTATTATTTTTAATGCCTCTGTGGAAATGCATGAATTATTTTAGAGTGAAATTAATATTAAAACATTAATATGGAAGGGGAAGCAATATGCTGAATATACTGTCCCTTTTTTTTAATCCCATTTGTAAAAATAACCTTGATGACAGAGTCTTGTGCCAGAGAGATTCCAGGTTATAAATCTGCTTCTGCAAAGCCCAGCTCTCCAGAATCATGTCTCACGTCAATGTTCAGTCAACATCTCTTTCCATAATACTTCTGGTGCGCTTACAGACTGAGCTTGCACAGTTCACACCAGGCTGTTGAAAATGCATATTACAATATTATATATATATAATATTTTTGAGAATGTATTCCACTTACAATACCAAAATAGTTTACAAGTAGGATTGATCATAACAAAACATTTTTCTGGCCCAAAGCACCTCATTCCTGATCTGATTGTGAAATCTCTGCAAGGACTTATAGATGCTCAGAGTTCCTCAGGACTTCTTACTGTGTGTTAAGACTTCAGGTCATAATAAATTGCACTTCAGATGTTTCTGGAAGTGGTCAATGTTTCATAGACACGGGCAACACTGATTTTCCTTTTCCATGAACAGTCCTTTACATGAGGCTGATGTTTGCCTTGCTGTCTTTCCAGATTAAAAGTAACAGTGTGAGAAGTCTTGCTAAGGCTTCACTTAGGTCTTCAGTTTGCCAATTCTCCCTCAAAACCAGATGGTGAGGAGTCGACTTTGTTGGCAAGATGCCAATCAGAATCATCAAAGTAGAACAGGGTTTTTCCCATTGATGAAGCTATTGCAAAATGCACATTTGAAAAGTGGAGACATTGATCATAAAACATCATCTTACGAATTTCACAAATGTAATATGAAATGCACGTTAAATCTGAAACCAGGTTTAGTGAAGAACATAAGAGCTTTTAATGAAGATGTGAAGCTAGGAAATGTTGGGCCACACTGTTTGATGGGGACTTCTAAGTCACCTTTAACACCTTTATTAGCCATATTGTTATTTTAACACCTTCCTGACCCCACATTTTAATTCCACGTGTTGTCCCTGTAACAATTCATTACTTTATTCATGGAATACTTATGTTGGCTTTATTATGGTGATGACAGTTTGATTCTTTTTATTGACTCAGTCCTTAAGTATCAGAAAAAAGATTTGTAAATGCTATAAAATATTCTTGGTGAGTTTTCATTCGATTTAATTCATGGAACACTCAGACTTCATTCATTTTACATCTTCAGGAATGTCTACGTGCAGAGATCATAGCAAGGTTCAGTGTTGCCAAACTCCAGAGGATGGCTTTTAAAAACAAAGTGAAAGGATTTGTGTTAACTCCAAATAAGAATTGTTAATAGTGAGAGAATCCATTTTAACTGTAAAATGAAAGTACCAAAAGAGTGCTGAGCCGCAGTGCTCATGGCAGCAGATGGAGCTGAATTAATTCCTTTGTAGCTATGCTGAATCTTTTCATTCTTTTATTTCAGTTACACTCAATACAAATATGAACTCTCCTTTTGTTTGAGATCAGTTTTTTGTGCATCACTAACATCACCATACACGCACCCATTCACACCACTCCTTTGCAGAGTGGGGTCAGTCTGAGCCATTCTAGTGCCTCATAGAAGCTAATCTGAAGTTAGTAATTTCTCTTTTGACATTTTCTTTTGGAAATGTCTGTAAAAAGAGTATCTCAATTTCTACCCACTGAACTTGGCTTCCTCTCAGGAAGCTTTTTATTCTGACATCTGAACACTCAAAGGATACCCGAGCAGATATGATGATATACACAGCATGCAGCACTCAGAGACCGAGTCTGCTGACAGAGAACTGTAGTGCAGTTGTAAAAACAACCCGTCTTGTTTCTAGAGGCATGAAATAAGAGAACTGATCAATAAGTAGAACATCTGACAAATAGGATTTGGGGTTTTTTTTAGCACAGCTAATTATTCTTGAATAGAAGTGTCATTTTTGTCCATGAGCACACAGCAAGCAAACACAGAAAGGAAAGTGGCTGGTTGTTTCCAAACTAAATGCTCCCTGTATGATCATCCCTATGTATGATCATAACAGCACTTTTGCTTTATCCAAGGAAGACACTAATCACTGCAAAAATATTCAGGCTATTTCTCTTTCTTTCTAAGGCCAAAATGCAAACCTTTATCTCTTCCTCCTGTTGTTTGTTTGGATGCTCTTTTGTTTTGTTTCTGTAAAACAAACCAAATTCTGTTTCCTGAACTATCATGCAATAAATCAGGCTTGATCTTGACAGCTCATGTGAAATATTTTCCAAGTCAGTCCCCATATGAATGAAGAGTGTCTTGGAGAGGAGGCACATGGGTCACAGTGGGAGGTTTACAGCCTGCCTCAGTCGGTATTGAGCAATTGTGAGACCGTATGAGTAGGTAGAACCATTTCCTGTTCTCTCGATACTCCATGCACATAGAGTTACATGAAGAACTCAAGAACTCAGCTTTTTTTTTGCTTTTATATTCCCTCTCCAACGTCTTTCTCCTTCCTTAATTCATTTAGTAACATTTCACAGCACTTGCCACGCTAAGTTGTGTTGAACTATTTAGGAATTTGTTCCTGCAAGGCATGGGAGTATTCTGTTTCTAAACAAATGAAGAACCTGAGATCCATACAGTGATTTGCCCAAACTAATACAAAGCTGAAAAGTGGTTCCTACCCTCAGCCAACACAATTTTATTATCTTAAAGATTCTTTCTGCTTTATTTAGATTGGAGGTAGAACCAGTGGTTTTCAGTAACTCTCCCAGGTTTGCATTTCCAAGCAAGATATTGTAATCTTACTGTTTGGGCACACAGATGATTTCCTCTTTGAGATGTGTTTGTTTGTATTTCTTTAAAGCACTTCCGCTGTTTTGCATATATTACTGGGGAAAATCATCTTTTTCTTGCTTGCCTAAGTAGTGTTTTAATAAAGACTTCAAGAGCTCATAACAAAAGGTGCCATAAAAAGCAAGTCAAATGTGCTTTTTCAGGTGCAACTACAGCTGTAGTAATTGCTTGTCATCTTCTTCAGCCATCAGGTTTGGGCGAATGCCACAAGCAGAGAAGGAGAAGCTCTTGGCAGAGATTTCCAGCGACATCGACCAGTTAAACCCTGAATCTGCTGATCTCCGAGCACTTGCCAAGCATTTGTATGACTCATACATAAAGTCCTTCCCTCTGACCAAAGCCAAGGCGAGGGCGATCTTGACAGGAAAGACGACAGACAAATCAGTTAGTTCCCTCTGTTTTGTTTTGGGTTTTTCTGCCTTTCTTTTGAGTAAATTATTTACTATGTAGACAGCCCATCTTTAAAAAAAGCCCCTTTGCTGTTGGCAGTTCCTTATTTCAAGCTGTGTCTCAAACACAGGAAATGTTTTTAGATAGGATAAGTAAACATTATTTGAAAAAACTCCAAGTTCACCTAATAAAATACTTGAAACCAGTACAAGAATGTGAAGGTCACCTTAACCTTTTCGTATTCTCTGAGCCTCTCTTCCCGTTTTCCTTCTCTTCCACCAAAGGTTATCTGCCACATCATCTGTTAAGGTGGCTATCTCGCTGTCAGGAATTGGCAGCTATAGTATTCAAACATCTGTATCTCAGCATATTATCATAGCTTATTATCAGTACTACCTGTTCCCAAAGGAATACTCTTTTCCTAAGTGTCAAATGATTCCCAGTGCCAACAGCATTACTAGCCTTAAATACGATGCTTATTCTTATGAAGCTTTGATGACTTCCTGCATTTAAGGGGGTTATCTTGGATCAGATCAGCATCCTGTGTTGGTGCGATTTCAATTTGAGGAGAATGTACAGGAAAATCTTTGCAAAGTAAGGAATAGGGATGTATATGTTTGGAATTTCGCTGGCAATACATAACAATCTTTTCTGGCAGTGAGAAGGATGACTGATAATTATGGGAAGATTTTATTTTTGTCACTATTTTAATACTTGAAAAGCAAAGAGTTTTCCAAGTTTTATACCTCTCACTTTGGTTTATCTTGAATTGTCAGTTTTACAACAGACACTGGGGTTTATTTTCCTGGATAATTTCAAAGACAGGCAAGAATTTGGAGGTGTTTTAGGCTTTAAAGATGGTTAAAATAATAATTCAAAGATTGTCTCTAATTTGGTTGTGCTCCTCGCATCAAAATCCAGACGTGATGGACACTTACAATTTGAGTAGCTTTTCATCACAGAGTACATGAAGTTTTAACCAGCACAGTTTCTTTACTCTGCAGACAGCTGCTGTGGTAGGTCCACTTGAGCAGCACTGCTTTTTCCAACTCTTTTCTCAGTTCCCTCTCTGTATCAGAAACAGGGGAAAGAATTAACACAGCAATTTAGGGGTTTTAAGTGTGATCCTTATAACTATGTACCTGCACTGGGAAACATTCCTTCTAAAGCACATGTTCATGCAGAGAATGAATGACTTTTTGTTGTACTCGGTGCCCCAACTGAGGAGTTTCTAGAAGGAAACAAAGGTATGACCTACTAGTACTGAAACACGCATTTTAAAAGCTTCCTCTCCAGTCTTTTTATTCCACTATTTTACCTATGTGTGCATACACATATATACAGATATGTAGAAACTGCTCTTTCTGCTCCCAAAATAGCATTGCATCTTGAAAAACACCTCCTCCTCCTGGCTTTCCTCAGTGCTGTATGTTTATTTGTTCAGTTTCACACTGAAATCCTGCAAGTGGGAAACCAGTGTCACACCTCACCCTCTGTTTAACTGCATCTCAGGGGCTGGAGCTGTGTTTGCCTGTCATTCCTGGGAAAGTCACAGCACTACTTTCCTTGGTCCTGTAAGCAGTGGAATATTGATTCAACCAACCTGTTTTGAAAGCTGAAATCCTCCTGTGCGGATGCTATTGGTCCAGTTCACAGCCAGAGCTCTGTTTTCCAATCAGCTCTCCTGGTTAGGGAAGCACTGCTGGCTTCCAGTTCTCCCTCCTGCCCAGTGAAAGCAGTTGGAGCTTTCTGTTTGATTTAGCCTGAAGCAGAGGAGTGAACACTTCCACAGTCTCCATTGGCAGAACTATGGGAGTAGTAACCTCCGCTGGCAAAAGGCACCCCCAGGCCTTACAGAAAGTACCTAATTTCAGTTCTAAGAATCCCATAATAATTTAGCACTGAATAGACTTTAAAACTGGTTTAATCCAATAGGAATAGAACTGTCAGAGTTTCCAGGAGGTGATGGTGCAGCAAAGGGCTGCTGACTACTGTTAGGAAGGTTCGGGCTGGTTTGGAATCTGTTCTTCAGTATATAGTGACTACAAAAGCAGGAGAGAGAGCACCCATGTGAATAAGGCATTAGGATGAATTAGCTATGTAATCACAAGGGATCTTGAATTAAAAAAATCATTTCTCTAGTTGAATAACTCATTGTACTTAAATTAATTAATCAGCTATGTTAACAAGGCTACTCACATCAGTGAGAGTTCTCCGTGCAGCAATGAGCTATTTAGTCATTTATCCTCCAAGAAAAAGATTCTTCAGACAAATTCAAGATTTCCCCACTTATCCATTCCTTTAAAACCAGGAGCTTCTTCTGCATGTTCGGAAACACATTGTTTCCAGATCCCAGCAAAAGTTTTCCTGGCACTAGTTTTCCTGATCCGCTTTCAAAATGGATTTATTGCAGTTGAGCTTATTTCACAGTCAGACTCATTCTTGCATTCTGAACTGTGCTCCTGTAGTTTGTATCATGTTAGTTGCTTTCTTTCCCACTGCCAACTTGTTTGAGTTTAAATATAACCCAACTTTGTTCTTGTTAGAGGAGTTATCAGCAAAAAGTTAAATTGATCAGATAACCAATACCATAAAGTTGGTATTAGTTGCAGATTAGATGGATGGAACTTGCAAAGAACATGACAGTATAGGAAGTAATCAAAGAGTGAATATACTCTGTCTTTCTACAGTGAAGTTACATCATCTGAAGTGCAAACATGTCCCTGTTCTCTGGATAGATTCTGGTTTATAGAAGCCCTTAAAATTCAGGTAAAAGGAGGAAGATTTTAATCTTGTTCCAAACTCCAAATTCAAATTCAGATGTTACAGGACTGTCAAACAAACACACAAACAAGAAAACCAATTAAAAGAAAGGGTAAAGGAAGCATCTCTTTTGAAATCGTGTCCTTTACTTCCCTCCCACTAGTGAGAAAGTACCGGCCAAAGCCCTGGGTTTACAATGTGGATTCACAGAACATGTGAGAAGGCCCTAAGAACTGTTTGGCCTTTCTGTAAACCATTTTGACACTGTGAGGATATTTCTTTTACTAGGTTTAGGAAGGTTTAACTCCTTGGGGTTAACTACTCTGGCTATATTCCTCATCGACTTCCTAGTGTTTGCAGCTGAGGGACACTTCTGTATGCTGCTTCAGTTTCTCAGGAGGCAAATGCTCATAGAAAGGACATTTGAAAGTAAATTGCCTTTTCTTTTTATTTGCAGCCATTTGTTATTTATGACATGAACTCTTTAATAATGGGAGAAGATCAGATCAAGTGCAAGCACGTGTCCCCACTGCAGGAGGAGAACAAAGAGGTCGCAATTCGCATCTTCCAGCGATGCCAGTTCCGCTCAGTGGAGGCAGTGCAGGAGATCACGGAATTTGCCAAGAACATTCCAGGTTTTGTGAATCTCGACCTGAATGACCAAGTAACTCTCCTGAAATACGGGGTCCATGAGATCATATATACTCTCCTGGCTTCTCTGATGAATAAAGATGGAGTTCTTGTATCGGATGGACAAGGATTCATGACACGGGAGTTTCTGAAGAGCCTGAGAAAACCTTTTTGTGACTTTATGGAACCCAAGTTTGAGTTTGCTGTGAAGTTCAATGCACTGGAATTAGACGACAGTGACCTGGCAATATTTATAGCTGTCATTATACTAAGTGGAGGTAAGTGCTGTCCTATTTGATATGATATTTTATATAACAGAATTGACACTTTTCATTCCTGTGCAAACAGGACAGTGCTCAGTGCTGCAGGATGGGAGTGTATTTCCATATAGGTTTTGATTCATTTTCAGCTTTCATGATGTTGTTTGCCCTTTTTTCAGTTTCAGGTAGAACCTGAGAACGTAAATGACCTGCTATTCATGACGGAGCTAGAAATGCCTGCTGAGTCAGCAGTGCATTCAGTTAGAAAACAAAATCAGGACTGACTCCCTGAAAACAGGAGAGGTGGAATTTCATTGGCAAGAGCTTCTGAAAGTTAAAAAGTTCTGCCGGAGAGTTTTAACCTGCAATTAGCTTGTGTGGCTTGCTAATTGTACACAAATAGCTTTGACTCCATAAGCATTTCAGAAGAGATGTGGAATTTGGCTTCCAGGATTGTTATGGGGTTTTTGATGGTTGTTTTATTCATTCGTGCAAGGTTTGGTTTGCCTTTAAAAGAGGGGAAGAATGCATTCTGCAGGAAAACTGTGCTCTTAGAGAAAAGCAGGCATCGTGTGTCTGCTCTGGTCATATTTCCTAAGATGCTCTGTTTGCATTCATCTTTATGCATTATGCTTCAGCAAACATGAACTTGCAGGCCCAGGTATCAGGCTACATGCATTCTAACACTTCATTAAACAAGACACTGAATTTTCAGCTTGTTTGAAGACAGTCAGTGTGTTCTATCTGATTCAAGGTGATGCAGCTATTATCTTTTGTGAACTACTGACTGCCAACCAATTTTAGTTCACTTATGAAACCTTTCCATTGAGAGTCTGAGGTGTAAGATACACAGTTCAGGTTGTACTGAAGGTCTCTTGCTTCAGCCAATACAATCAAGTTAGTGATGTTGCACAAAGAACATCTTACCTCACTGATGTGTGTGTATTTTGGCTTAGAATGATTCTGCAGCTATCAATGGGAGGAATGTGCTGAATGCTCTGAATTCAAATCCTCCACAAGTAACGCAGAGAACGTTGTTAACTACATTACGATTAAGCAATCAAACACAACCACCACCTGCTATTGTTCTGAAACCAAACGTGTTGAGCGTGCATTGTTACCTATACCTTCATGTAAAATCACACACAATTACTTCTGGCACTGTGTTTCATTCAGTAAAAATGTGGTATCACAGTTTGGTTTATTAGACTAACTAAAATCCACTTCAAACAAGTGAACTTCCCAGAAGCCATCCCCTTGCGCAAACCTTTGAACACGATGATCCCTGAGGACTCTGAATTAATTCAGGAAGGGAAAATATGCTATTGGTGTATTTTTGGTTGGTTTTGATGGGGGAGGAGTAATTATCCAAACCTATTAGGGCACTCTCCAGCACATGCTGATATTTTGCATTTCCTAATATAAAGAAATCTAACAGGTGAGGAACAGCCCTCTCAAAATCCACTCCTAAGTGAGAAAAGGGACCTTGCAGTCTGCAAAGCTGGGTCTCTGGTGATGCCTGGTTGGCATTAAAGGAAACAGGTATCGTGGAACTGATCCCACATGTTAGATCTCAGGAGGACAGTGATCTATCCACAGGAAAAAATGACTCTGTTGAAGCAGATTTGTGAACAAGTCTCCTTCTAAAGAGTAATTTGCAAGCAGAAGTCCATAAAGAACTACTCAATTTTAATAGTTCTTAAATAACCCTGAAGCAAAGACGGATAAAACCATAAATCCAAATAAATATCAACCAGTCCTTTCTTGGAAAATCCCTTAATTTCTTGATAGGAAAGATCTCTCACTCACTGTCTTTATTCAGAACTCTTTTTATTCCCCCCCACACACACCTCCTTCCCCCCAAAAAAGTACTTTATTTGCAAAAATTGAGTTTCTATTCTGAAAACAATTAAGCTTTGCAGGAGATTAAAGACTGTCTTTTTTAATGGAATTTACAATCAAGTATGATGTATATTGACCTGTATGCATTCTGGGGGACTATAGTGTGTGGTATGGAACTGAAATCCAATTCCTCGGGGGGCTCAAATGCCCTGGTTTCTGCAAGAACTATAGGAATATCGAGCCAGGATGATTTCATTGCAAATTTGGTTTCAAAGCCATATGATATTACCTCAAGGCCTTTACTGGCTGCAGGAACACTCTCATTCTTCAGTCACTTCAAGAGATCCTGTGCACAAACACCTTAAAAAGCAAAGCAGGTTGTGACACAGAAAGATCCTCACCGAAAGCTCTGATTTGAAGTGAATCTGTCATTGCGTTGTGAAATGACATTCATTCTGCAGCTCCACGGCACACTCTCTTATGCAGCTCGGAAGAGAAGAGAGAAGGAAAAGCGAACGATTCCAGCTGGAACATTACATGTAGAAAGCTTTTCATTGTGAAGTGTGTTTGGAATTTGCCACAAATCCTATCAAACAGTTCAGCCTTTTGACAGCAAACCAGTTGTTTTGCCTTATATGTGAAAAGGCAAAACACTCCTCTGCCAATAATAAGCTGACAAATCAACTGTAACATCAACAGAATGGAAGTATTCCTGCTTCCCATGTCAATCATTCGACTGCTCCTGAGCTGCTCAGTGCAGCCTCACCCTCTCAGTGATTCCAAATGTCACTCTGAACACATCATAACAAAGCTGAAGAGTTATTCTTAATGTTGGTTCATTGTGCTTTAAAACAACAGTGCAAATGGCCAACAAATTCTGGTATTCTCAATCTGATGCTGATGAGACTGAGCCTGTGTGTGAGTGGTAGGATATTATAGGATATTACCTCGGTTTAACCCAAGAAATGCTTTATGCCATTAACAGCAATGCCAAACTCTCATTACAATGTTCTTTTACTTATGGTAGCTTTGATAAGTGGTGTACATTTGGTAAAAAGAGATTTGGAAAACTTCTTTCAAGGAGGCACTCTTCCTCCCTGCTGTGTTCCACTGGGGCGTACCCTCAGCCAGCGGTTAGTGCCATGGTATAAATGTTGAAGAACTCGAAGTATCTTTAAAAATCTGGTATAGAACAGAGCTGAAAATGAAGTCTGTCATTAGCAGGTTTAAGGAGAACAAGCTGGATGTCTGCGTTTGGGCAGGAAAGAGCATAGTCCAAGCTATTGGGATAATCCATATTTACAAACAGGGCAAACTCAAGCAGGTTGTTGTTAAATAAAAGGAAAGCTCAAAAGGTAATTTTGTAGCACGTTCACATAGGCTTGAACTTCTGTAGGTGATCTCTGCAGCCTTTAGGATACAGCGGTGTTTGGGAGCTGTAGTAGGGAATACTTGTGAAGGCTCAGACTCTGTTACTCTGTTAGCCAGACGGGCAGTCAGACTGGTACTTGAACTCACCATTGTTACTACGTTCGGTTCTGTTTCTGAGCGTGCTCTTTACAGCAGTCACTGCTCTTGTTTGAACATCGCATTCATTACTTTTGTTACAACCTGAGATCATCCAAACTTGAAGTTTTGTCACTGAATTGTACCAAGGAGTAGTTCATATTTGACTGCTACACAAATCCCGCTCTGGCAAAGCTCTTAGAACAAAGAAACATTGCATAATCAGATCGAGAACTGCAGATAACCACTGTGTGCTTTGAACCACAGTCCTGGGGACTACAATACAAGTGACAGTCCTGAAGAAAAACCTCGGACTGCTGACTCGTATCTGCCTCAGTAAAAGAAGTAGCACAGTTGTGCAGTTGCCTATACCTTTGCCTATTTTAGCATATTTAAGATTTCAGAATGTGTATTTAAATGAAAAATGCACTTGATCACAGGTACTAAAATATAAAGGTACGGGTAAAGGCATACAGATGGCAGTTTCATATGTGAGGAACAGGAAAAAAATTGTAATTACTGTTAGGGACATGAAAGAAGCACCCAAATCTGTAAGGAAGTAAACAACGTAACTCCCCCTGACCCAGTACAGAACATCAGTTCACACAGTCAAATGGTTGATACTCAAAGCTAAGGGGCCAATGATCACTTGTGTGACCATTTTCTTCCTTAGAACAGCTTTCTGCAGAATTTCCAAAGCAAATGAAACAGCCGTATGACCATGAATGAAATAAAAGAAAAAATTCATAAAGACAAGTAGTAATGGAAAGAGAAATGTGGTGCTCCCTTGGCATAGTCTGAATGGATAAAAGGCAGGTCACAAATAGCGCACAAAATGGTTAAAATTCCATCAGCAATCTTCTGTAGCAGAGAGGTTTGACAGTGGTGTTCAACCTGCTTTTAGTTGTCTCTCATCAACACCATTTCAACTCTCTTTCCCTTGGCCTTCTACAACCTAATGTCACTGTACAGTAAGAAAGCCCTGTTGTCACTCATTTGGGGCTTGTCTTTCATTCCTCTCGGCACTTCCCCTTGCAGATTCCTCTGTGAGCTCTCAAGCAGCAATTCTGTCTTTCTTAGCTCCAAACGCTTCCACCAGTGTCACATCTCGTTTACTCCCATTTCTGGTACATGTTTTGGTGCAGTAACACAATGAATCTAGAGTATATGTAGTTAAGAGCACTTAACAACATGAAATACACCATCATACCTGTGTATTAAAGCTTTTGCCTCTTATTTCCTACACCACCACCCCCCTCCAATTTAGATAAGTTTCTTGGAAGAGAAACAGTGTTTTCCTCTGTAAGAAGTTTTTACTGAGAAAGTATAACAAACTGTCAACACCCAAAAAATAATGTCCATATCCTGAAGTTCTCATTCATGAAAAATCTCTCTTGCCTTCAATGGGAATTTTCCTTCCTCTCAAATTGGCTTATTTAAAAATAACCTCTGATTATCTCCTCGGTTTTTGCCATAGTCATCTTTGCTGACTCTAGTTCCACTGGGTCATTATAAACCCATTAGAGTGGGGTTTTCAAAGGAGCTTAGGGCTTTTAGTTGCTTAAGTCTCACTGAACTTCAACTGACCTTGGGCACCCCAATTTGGGGGCTCCTTGGTAACCCAGTACTGATCTCCTGGGCTTACCTCCTGGGCTGCGCTGGGGAGCACAATGCTTGAACTGGGTTTCACTGCTGAAAACCTCACACCCTAAAAATTCCCATCATAAAAGAAGCAGGGGGCAAAGGGAGATTAATCCCAGAGGAAACCAAGGCCACGGGCTTTGAGCCTTCTGATTTTTTCTATCACTGAGCACTGAGTCATAGAGAGCTGGTTCAGAACTCAGCTGCAGCACAGAAGTCAGATTTAAAGCTATCGCACCCCAAAGCCAAAATCATTAACAGCTTTAACGTACTGAAAACTGGGAAGTTTCTGAGAGGTATAAAGAAGGCAGTCATGTTTTCCAGCACGTGCAGGAAATGTAGGCAATAGGAAACATCTCCAATTTGCCAAAAATTCTCTAGGTTTCTGTAAAAATGACTTGATAATCTTGCCAAAGGGCATTAATAAAGTAGCTGTTCATTTGGAGACCATTTTCTGCTTGCAGGATATCTCCTTACAGACTCTCTGAACCATGTTTTATGGCATGGCACAAATAAGTGATCTCTGCAGGACAAGCACAGCTTATTAGCATGAAACACCAAATGGAGAGAGTGACCAAATGGCTCAGTGAGTCCCATCACCTACAACTGAAAACAGCCACTTCATAAACCCACTATCAGATGCCAAACTCCATATTTAACCTTGCAATTATTCCTACTTCTGCAAACTCTCCCCAGCCTCACCTCTGTGAGAGTTAACTCTCCTTTCCTAATCGCTGACCTATGCGTGTTCGTGGCTATGGTACTCATTTGGTTTCAGTTTTAGTTCACACTGCAGTTGTTGATGTGTGGTGTTCACTGTCATATGTGAGGATTTAAGAATGTTAAGTGACTTTATCATCTTTCACGGTGTAAAATCAAGTAAATTATTGCCTCATGTTAGAAAGCAAATGTAACAAACAGTGTTACCTACTGATTGCAAGCCCTCCAGAAGGTATTTGGAGACAGACAGAAATAAGAGGATTTGATTATTATGAAGAAAGGTACTAGTGGTTAAAAAAGAAAGATTTTGGTTCTTGCTGAAGAATAAGATATGCCAAAGGTCATCCCGGACCTTGCAGCTGTGGCAGTGCAAGTAGCTGACCTGGGCTGTAAGCATCCTTATGGAGGAGAGAGAACTCTCTGCTGGCATTTTCTGTGCAAGCCACATCTCTCAGTCCTCCACTGCCATAAGCCTTCAGGGCTGAGCTGAGGAGCTGATGCTAAAAGCTACTATGAGACTTCTTAATTGGACCTGGCACTTGGGTGTGGAGAACTGAGCCTGTGGGTTTTAGATCCCCCAAGTTAGTGTGACTGCACAAGTTGGATTTGTGCCTTTTATCATTTGATATGTTAGCATCCCCCTTAGCAGGAGACATTTTTAATGGTACTAACTACAAGCAAATCCATCTGAGTATATGTCGATGTGTCAGGTAAGTGAATTACCTGACGCAGACCGTTTATGCCCTGACTGTAAATCACTCTTCCTTTCCATAAACACTCCCAGTTTACTGTGGAATACGCATTGTAGTATTGTAGGAACCTGCCTCTGGATCTGCACCACAGAAATGCTCAGACTGTTTCTGGGATTACTTCTAAAATTTTAGCAAATTCCAGTAAAATCTCACAGACAAACCCATTTGTCAATGCTATCAGGAAGTGCTGTGCGTAAGTGCTCAATACACTAAGAAATCTTTAAGAAACCAAGAGATGAGATCGATGTTTCCACATTCTTCATGAACTGACAACTCCCTTTTTATCCCGTAGATCGACCAGGTTTGTTAAATGTGAAGCCCATTGAAGACATACAAGACAATCTGTTGCAAGCTTTGGAGCTCCAGCTGAAGCTGAATCACCCCGAATCCTCACAGCTGTTTGCAAAGTTGCTGCAGAAAATGACGGACCTCAGACAGATTGTAACAGAACACGTGCAGCTCTTGCAAATCATAAAGAAAACGGAGACAGACATGAGCCTTCATCCACTCCTACAAGAGATCTATAAAGACTTGTATTAATGACCACAGTAGTTCTGATCCGCTGACATAATGTATGTTCTTCAGATTGCACTATTTCTTGGAGAAAAAACTTTGCAGACCTAAGAAATTACTGTGAAGCAGCATTTAAAAAGAGAGAGCTTAGTATAGTAGATCTATTTTATGCATATTGTTTATAAAGATACATTTACAATTTACTTTTAATATTAAAAATATCTATATCATAAAATTGTTGGCAGTATTTTCAGAATTAATTTTTTAAATATCTTATTTCTTACAATTGCTTTTGCAGTATGATTGATGCTTCACGGGTTGGTTCAGCATGCAGTTCCATTTGCAACTGAGAAATAAACATCTCCTTAAACATTTCTAGGGAAACGTTTGAAGTAGTATGTTTGATTTTGTGCTCCCAAGGCAGCAGCAATGCAACGGAATCACAGACAAGTGTAACTCCCTAGGAGAGTTTCAGAGGCAAAAGTTAGAACATCAGGTCTGACAATATTTGGGCCTACCCTACTGTAATTTCTACACTGAGAGAGCTCTGTGAGGAGGTTTGGGTGTAAGAATAGGCCCATGAGCTGTGGCAAACCCCAAAGCTAGATCCCATTTCAAGAACTCATTCATATGCTCTGCTCATGGCTCTTGGGAAGTAGTCCTTTCCCAGGGCCCATGCCCCAGCAGACAATGCTAAGGCAGCTTTCAGTCACTTGGTTGAGTCTGCAGTTGGTTGTGCAAACCATTTGGCCTGAGACCTTCCCACATTATTTGATGACCTATCATTGAACAACATATTCAGTCCCAAATGTCATGGAGAACTGGAATAGCTGGACTCCTAAACTACAGCAAGGTTTAACTTCATTCTTTAAAACAAATACCTGTAATGGAAACCCTACTATGCTGGTTTGACTTGAGCCATCATTGCTTATCACTGGGAACGAGAATGCTTTGAGATGTCCACTGCTGTTAAGACTGTTCATTTCCCTGTATATGTTGCCCCATAATGTCACCAAGGTTTCCACTGGCAGCAAAGCACAAGAAAGTGAACAAATTGAGCAGAAGGTGAATTTACTTACACTGTCTTCATTGGGTATTCCCAGGACTGGTGTGAGATTCCCTTAGATTCACCTTTAGCCTGCCCACATTTGCTGTTTGTGAATGTGACCCTGACAAAGTCACAGGTGTGATCCACGCTGGTGGACCAGAAGAGGGAATGTTGGGGGGGAAAAGCCACTAATTGTAACATATCTATTGAGTAAGGAGCCATCCTCAGTTACTATCATTAGTTTCCTCCCCATGCCCACATTTTATTTATGTAGCAAAAAGTGTGGCTTAAACTTAGTGAGACTTCAGTGGTGCTACATAACCGGACCAAGAGGTAATGTCAGTGTATATGTGAGTAGACTGGATTTTCAGGGATCACAAATTGGCCTTAATCCCGATGTAGACCTTGAAGTTCTACACTGGTGCAAACTGTGCAATAAATAGGCTGACAGAGGCAAATAGTAAAACAAATCCTGGAGCTCATGCCTGCTGCACCTAGAATCGTTTCCTACCAGTTGCAGACAACCTCTGGGCCCATGGTCAGTGGTAGAAGTTCTGCCCACCAGGAAGTTTGGAGAATTGAATCATGCAGCCTCGAGGTTTAAAACCCACAGGTGAAATTGCACTGAGATGAAGTCAGTGTAAGGCTGAAGCGAACAGCCTTGATCTTCACCAAGTTCACAATGAGATCATTCCAGGTAACTTCGAAAGGATTGCCCTAAAGCAAATGGAATATTGCATCTTAATGCTGCATGTTTCCTGCACATTTCAAGCTAGACACGTGCTAGCAGAGCATCAGTTTCTGAGGGGAGCGTATGTTCTCTCTCGTTTTAAGCTGTTTTCCACTGGACATTTGAAACTTTGCCATCTATCCCTTAGTGGGAGAGCCTCTATTTAATTGCAGAGTTCACCCCCCCACCCTCCCCCGTAGGAGGACATATCAACAATTAACTGACACTGAGATGGACCACAGCTCCAACACTGCATTCATGTAATAGAAACACACAGCAATCAAATCCAGTCTCACACTGGCTTCACTAGAAATGGGACTTCTGAATTAGCTTTAAATAAAGAAGAACTAGGACATGTTCCTGTGTAGGTAATGTTAAAACTTGTTTGAAAAGGGCAGTGGAAGAGGTGCACTGACAATGAAATTTAGTCCAATACATTGTTACAGAAAGAAACTGTGTAACCAAGAAGCACATTAACTCAAAGAGCTTAATTCTACTTTAGTGCAAGTAGTAGTGGTTTTGACAGTAGCAGTTTGGCAGTGATAGGATTTAAGCTTTCTGTCCAACACGGACATATGCAATCCATATATTCTGAGAGTGGCAGCATCACCATATTCATAATGGTTGGAGGATAAAAGAGTAGACAGTTTTGCTGGAAAAGGTGTTACTCTCTATTAGGATGCAGGCCCTAACTGCCCCAAAGCCTATACTTGTCTTTCAACTGCATAAGCGGCTCTAATAAACTGTATTGTTCTTCCTACATCATGTCTTCTCTTACATTCTGATAGTTATTCATCATGTTTTCCTCAAGTGATGGAAAATGTTAATTTTCATGTGTATTACTAATCTCAAAAATGTTCTGGTTCAAAACGGTTACATCATGGTTAGGAAGTTGGGCCTAAAATACTTCTCTACAAGAATAGGTCTTAAGGGAAAAACGCTCATTTCATGGACAATCACTATGTACTAATTTAGAACAAATGACTGTTATGAGGATACGAAAACATTTGCTCAAAAAATAGCATTTTCTCTTGTGAATTACATTCAGAATTTTGATCTAATTGTAAATACTTTCTGTTTCTATGGGACATTATTTATTAAAAACAAAAAGACTTGCTAATGGAAGTTTCTAAGTAGGTTGTCATATTTCCAGGCCCTCTGGAGTTTTGGTTAGAATGGGCTATGCCATAAATGAACAGTTTGGGTTTTGATCTCCAGTGCTACTACAAACATTTCACAACTCAAAAATAGAAACAGTCAGCTGGTACGTGCCTGCCTTTGAAGAACTTCATTCTCCTTGTGGTTTACTGCCCTTCCTTACTCATCTGCTCCCTACAGCGCAACATCTTCTGAGCCGATGTGCTCAGTTCAATACTGGCACATTAACACAGGCTTTAAAGCTTCCGAGCTGTTATTCTGTCTTCTGTTTTACACTCATCTGCTTTTCACCAGAAAAATGCTGGAAGTAAATCCTGCCCAGAGAATGGCATCTGGTATGGCTGCACCTACCCGCAGCTCTCTGCCCATTTCCATCAGCCAGTCACCAAACCGCTCCTTGTGGAAGCTCCAGGGTCTCTATCTAACAGGAAAAAGTACCTTCTTCAGGCAAAGTTCATTGGTGACCATTTCTACAGTAAATATTGCTGTGAGTGGCCTAAAATGAAAACTTCAATGAGAGCAAAACATCACCGTTATTATAGCAAAGGCAGATGAGACCATTTTAATCACTGTTTCCATAACAGCAAAGAAAACCTGTTTATCCTACTCCTGCAGGCATCTCACTGCCTTTCAGCACTGCATGAAAGAAAGCAGCGGGGTTGTGTGCTCCTACCATAATCTTTTCCCAGCACAGCCAGCCCTTCAGTACTCTGAACTAATGAAGCCTAGAAAACGGTAACTGCTGCCATGACTTGTGTTTCCAAGCTGTGGAAGTGCCACAGGCCTGCCCTGCCCCTTCTCTTCAGCATACACGCTCCAGGCTTCAGTTCACAGCGGTGCAGTTAAGCCGTGAGGGATCAGGATTTAATATTTGATCTGCAACCGTAAACTCTCTCTCTTGAAGCTGAGTACATCTCATTGGGGCTTCTTCCTTTTAAGAAAGAGGTAATATCTCTCCCTTAACATCAACTTTGTCAACATAAGCAACACAAAGCTGCAGCTAGAGATTTAGAAAAGCAAAATGAAAATGAGAGGCAAACCAGCCCAGGGTCAGCAGCTCAGCCATATACCTGTCCAATGCTTCAGGTTTCCCTTCAAGCGCTGGAAAAAGGGATGTCCCTCATGTTAAATCCCATCCCAACTGCCTTGCCTGTGGTGTTTAAAACTCAGCTGCACAGCTGTGTTTCCAGCTACATGAATCAACATAGAATCACAGAATAGTTAGGGTTGGAAAGGACCTTAAGATCATCTAGCTCCAACCCCCCTGCCAGGGGCAGGGACACCATGCAGAATACGTTGCCCTGTATATATGAATACTGTATATATGAATACTGTACGTTCACCTTTATTAGCACAAACTAGCCCTGAAAACGCTGATAATTGTAGGGAAACCAGTTTCTGAATGTCACTGTGATATGCAGGGTATAGATAGGGAATTAGAGCAGCACATCTCAAGTACTGCTCACTGCCTTCAAGTAAACAAGCAGTAGCGAAAGACTGACCCAACAACAACAGGAAGGAAGGAAAGGATTCCAAATGCGATGCAGTACTATGATACATGTGTACATGTGCACAAAATCAAGGACATACCCAACACCCATTTACAGTGCAGCTCCCAGCCAGACACCCCTGCTACTAATCTGCGGGTGGAAGAACTCCAGACAGTGAAAAATGACTGCAGCGTGTCACCTTTTTGCTCACACATCCTGAGAGGTGCCTCACAATACAGACCGCTGCATCTCTAGGGTGAAAAGGGTATTTAGGCAGAAGCATTTTTGCTTCCGATCAACCCAGGTTGCCACCTGGCCCTCTATTTCGTCAGCCCTCTTTTGCTAACCCCCTACTATGAAGACGTATCAATTCAGGTGTGTTCCTCCTCGGTATGTGAACTGTTTGATGCACGTACCCTCAAGTTTGGGTGTTGAGTTGGAGATGGGTATGTGCAACGGCAGCTGCAGATACGGAGACAGTGCAGTTCCACTGCATCTGCCCATCCACCAGACCCGGCCAACCACACGCTCTGCTTCAGGGACTACAGAGTATCCTTACTTATGATACCCCAGTGTCTGGGCCTTCGTGTACTGGATGAAAGCTGCACACTTGCAAAGTTATCTGTCGTTCTTCCCAACATGCAACTGCGCATCCTGTGTAATGTGTAATCTTGGGAATGTATCCCAATCATACTTACTTGTATGCAAGGCACCTAAAGTTCCTAAACAAGATTAGAGAACCCTGCTGTACTTGGCCTTACAGACACTGCTCCAAGGAACATCAGATAAGGCAGACAAAGGGAGGGAGCAGTAAGTGAACTTGATTTTGTCCTATCGATCCCCAGGTAAGGAACAACACAGCTTAGCACCCATCCTGACTGCTGGAGCTGCTTCTCACACCTTTTCCCATTTGTATTTTGCAACAGCCATTGTGTTTGCAAGAAATTTTGGTGCAACAAAGCCAGTAAACAGTGTCTATATACAAATATGCCCTCAAAGTACGAATGGTTAGTTCAAATCACAGCCTCCTTCATGGCACAGGCCTCTGGCATTTGACGGATCAAATCCTGCACTAAATTACTGCAGGAACATAGTCTCTATGCTGTAGCTTATCTAGCCCATGGAGTGGGAATTCTCTGGGCAAGCCTTACTCAAAGTAGTAACTCTCAGACTTTCAGTGTTAAATTCTTCGGGACTTCTTTTAAACGAGAAATGGATTTACTTCAATGGATTTTTTTGCTGACAGCTAAAATCAGCTCTCAGCTCTCAAATGGGACAAGTTTCTAATTAATCAATTGCAAACTGAACCTAACTTTCAGCCCTGCTTTAGAAAAAGGCACGAGTGGTAAAGCTGAAGTAGAGCTTTAGCTCCAAATGAAAACAGCCCTTCCACCGAGACATAGCCTGTTTAAGGGCTTTCTTTTTAATTATGAAGCTTCCTTATTGTGCTGGAAATGGGTAGCATTTTCATAACAGCATTGGCCAAGAGGAAGAGCCATTGCTCATTATATTATATGCTGTTACCCAACAAGGTTTTTTTAGTTCAGTGGAAACAGCAAGGGAAAACTGTAGTCTCCAGAGGCAGGGGAGGGAAGGAGAAATACGGAGCACCATTGGTTCTCACACTGGGAAGAGCTGGCAGTGCAGGAGAAGATCTTGTCCTGCTTGCTGCAAGGATGATTAAAGCATTCTGTTGTGTCAGCATATCCTCAGTTTGTTAGTGCTAACTCTCAGCTGGCCATATCCTGCCAGATTTGCAAGCAAAGCCTGCCAAGCCATCTCGACAAAAATGTAGCTTTAAATATTATAAATGATGCTGCATTTTGCTGTGGAAATGTTTCCTGAAAAGGCTGTTCCAAAACATCCTTTATTGTTGGGGGAGGGGAGCAAAAGGGGCCTGGGAGAGGGAGGAGGGAGGGAAAAGAACTACTTTTAATAGACTTTTCTTTTCTTTTGAGGCCAGAGATTCGTTTCACATCATTCTCTAAGACCAAATGGATATTTTTTTTCCCAGTGACTATAAAACATTACAGTAATAATTTTGTATGTAAGTTTTGGCAACTAAGCTTGGGGTGGGAGGAAGGACAGAGGGCATCTGATTCTATAAAGGATTGCAGGGAGGGATTTTGCAATTGATCAGTTAGTAAAATCATTTCGGTGGACATCTGTTCGCTGGCAAAGGAGAGCTCTCTTCTTCCTGTTGTGTTCAATACAAAATCCCGGCAGAGCAAAGGAGGTGGCTCTCAAAGGTTTGGGGTTTAGATCAAACAGAAGGATTTGGGCCTTTATTTGATAACAGGATAATATGATAACAGGATAATATCTTCAACTGTTCAATGGAATCTCCCCACATCAGCTGTGCTGGTGAAACTCTGTTTGCTAGGTTTCCTTCTTTAGATGTGTATGACCCAGATCTAAAACCATGGGGGCAAATCTACATGCAGACTCCCAAACATTTGTGCAGACACACAGAGAACTCGAAGCTGTTCAAATTTGGGATTTCAATTGTGGCCCCTTTGTATGGGGAGGCTCTTTTACAAAGAACATCGTCTCACAAAAGTCCTTCACAGTTCAGCCTCCAAACGGACTAAATCAAAAGGAAAGGAACGATCAGAGTCATGCAATGTGGTGGATTCTGATGTGTTCTGATATTGCCCACTGCAATAGTCCACCCTAATGTCCAGGGAATCAAAGGACAGTTTTGCTGCAGTGGGTCTGAATCCAGATTGGATTGGCTGTCTCCTAGCTGAACTTTAATCGAAAGACCAAGTAGTTATTGAGATGAACATTTCTACACATCTCTTATACTGTCTGTTTCTTTAGGTAGCACGTCCTTCCACATTTTATAGCAGCTGGTTTTTGCTAGATAATTTCTAGGCAGAGGCCATCACACATGTAATAGCTGAGCTCTCACAAGTGAGATCCAGCACAACGCAGGCTTTCCTGCAGCCAGAGGCTGCGCGCACACTTTGAGGTGCAAACATGAGGTGCTTGTAGTCTATGCATTTTTACAACCAAATGGAAACCAGACAGCTTCAAGGGAAATTGGACTTTGAAGGTGCTTCCCTTTTTAAGATCAATGTATGGAATACAATTCCCCAATTCGTATTAGCAAGCTTGAACTTGCAATCCAGTGGAAAAAAGATAATTCAAATGACTATCAGAAACAGTTTGGGGGTTTTTTATTGTTAAAATTAAAATGTATTAAATGCTTCATAGAGGAATATATTTTTTCATTTTGGGAAAAGTTAAAGTGTACGAGATGATAATGAAAAACGAAATCACTGGTGGTTTTCACCTTCATTTCTGGGTGATCTCCAAAAACGAAGAAGATCACAAGAAATGATCATTGCATTTACCACTGCAATGCAAAGGTGCAGAGCCTGCTTGCAAGTACAATTCCAGGCTGGTATAATGCTGTTAAAGGCAGTGGCATTATACCCAGATGAAACCCTGCTAGACAACAGATTTTGAGAACACAGCGGTGTTGTGAGGGATGATATATAGGAGTTATTTGGGCAGCCCGAGTTCTGAACTTACCAATAAAAATCCTGTACTCATAAAGTGGGTATTTTCTGGTGTAAGCTACTTTTGGATCCCTATAACCTTTGATTTTCTCTTTGTAAAAGATTGTGAGGTGCTTACCTGCAAGGTACAATATAAGTGCAGCATGCTTCTGCCTCGTGCTACCGTAATAAATTGTCATTACTGGAGAGTATACAGTTTAATACATGTATTATGAGGGAGGAAACCATGGGCCGCAAAGCATCCACTTCAGATGTTTATAGGCAATCTTTCACTGATGCTCGCTCTACCCAACACTTCCGTTTCTACATAATAATGCTGTATATGTTAACTAATACCAAGCCTGGAATGTTATATAGGGTTTAATTAAAACCCTTCTGAATCCAAGGGAAAACCTCCAAATCTGGGATCAAGCTTAGAAGGTAGTACTATTTTGTTTAGAGAAAAATCACGTTTGTATTAGACATGACATGACCTGTGTGCTCATGGTTTGGATTCTGGCAGCTCTCGATCAGACAACAGTCTGGGTTTAATGGGACAGACATGGGCTGCTCCATGCCATTTGGTTTCAGTGCCTAAGAGCCGGGCACATTCAGCTCACTAGTGTAATCACACCTTCAGTCTCATTTGGATGTTTCCTTATCTCACATCCATTTTGCATTTCCATCCAGATCAGCTCTGCTGAGTATTGGAAAGGGTCTGAAAGCAAAAGAGAAGAGACAGTACAAAAGAACCCCAGGTATAATGCTTTTTAAATTATTCCTGTCTCTGCCCATTTCTACTGTGCCTTGGCTCACAAAAGTGCTTCTGGCAGTGCACAGCTCTAACGAAATCACCTTAGAACCAGGACTACTTGCAGAGTTAGCCTCCAGAGAATGGAATGTAGTAACAAGAGTGAAATGGACCACTCACTCTTCAGTCATGTATAAAGAAATATGTCCTGTGCAAGCAGGACAGTGTGGTTCGGAGAGCAAACGCCAACTCATGTCAGCAGCATTCTTTATTGCCCATGTTGCTTTTGCATACTGTGCAATGCCTCCCAAACTGCACCACAGCCCATCACAGGCAGTCTGATCACTCACAAACTGAACTCTTCGCTGTATTGTCCGAGTAAGGACTGTGGGTACTGTCTGGGCAGTGTTAGTGCCCCAGGTGAGCAGGATTCCACCCTCAATGGAAGATTGGGGACACCTGTCCCACATCTGCAGAAAAGCTGCTTGCAAAGAACAGTAAAGACGCAGTATTTTTTAAGAGGAAAATAGACATTAAAAATAGAGGAAAGGGATTGTCAGTGCCATTACCACCTGCTTAGGAGCAATATATCCATGCTTAGTAACAAGCGCCACGTACATCTCTTGCCAGCACTCTGTTATCTTCGAGCTGGGCTAAAGACTGAGAAATTTCCCTCTGTACCAGCAAGAATCCTCTAATTTCCACTTGCAGGAGCATTAATACTCAGTTGTGGGCATTATTCAAACCAGAAGGAGAATTGTTGCACACAAAACAGTGTGTCTGGCTTTCCTTATTGCCATCTTCCCATAAAGAGGTAGCTGCGCAAGGAGCTGACTCTCAGTGCAAAGCTCGTGGCTGCTGCTGCACCCCAGATTCTTCCCATTGTCCCCAGTTCCTGTTCCCTGCATCCGGCCTGTGCCCTTGCTGGGTGTGAGTGTCTGTCTTGCTCAGAGTTATGATAGTTTGGTTAGCAGCCAAGGGGCTGAGGATACAAATTCATTTCCTTCCCCAGAAACGATTGTGCCACGGGGTGGGAGCTATGCAGACCCAGCTGCTCCTGTCTTCTACAGCTATCCTGAGGTCAATGGCAACCTTAAGGCATCTCAGGAAGCAACATCTTGCCAATTCCATGAGACAGCAAATCTTCTCCCCAGCAGCTCTGCTTGGGGGAGAACCGAGTGAGAACTTGCAGGCAGTTTTCCTGCTGAGCGTGAGTGCCTGATGGAGTTTTTAACAGTAGTACAGTGGGGCTGAAAACACGACTGCACTTCTGCAAAAGCCAATACAAATGTAACCCACAAAATAAGTTTCTAGTCTGCGCTGGGACAAAAAAATGAGATGGTTCAAAGCTTCTAATGCTGTACCAAGGAAAGCCATTGTGAAACCCCAGGTTCAGACTCCTATTCTTGAGCCACAGTACTGGAATCTAGTTCTCAGCTCTGGCAAGCATCTTACCCATTGCAGTCAGCTCCTCTCCAGTCTTTTTCTGATGGACCTCTTCTGCTTTGCAGAAATAAGTAGGACAGTTGTTACACTTCAGGGACTTAAGACCTTTGTTCCTCACTTACAGGTGAATGCTTTAACTCATTGGCCTTTCCTGTCCCTTGTCTGATCTTCCTCTGGTCTGCACTTAGTCAAAGGAATACAAGGTCTGGTATTCAGATCTGCTGAGCAATAAGCAACTGGACTCTGAATACTTAAACATAGATTTAAGTGTCTAACTTTAGGCACTGGTTTTGAAATCCTTGTGCAATTCATACTGTGAGATAGTTTACGGACAGTAGCGTGTCCAGGAGACACAACAAACATTCTCCTTTACATTACAAAGAGGCCTCAACTAAGTAGTAGATATGGCTATTACCCAATCTATTGTGGTGTTTGGTGGTTTGGTTTGGGTTTGGGGTTTTTTAAAAGAGATTCCAAAGTACCCTACAGATTTTGGGAGAAATGTCTTGTGCACACTTTTTTTCTTTTCTGTAAAATGACAGCAACAACAAAATGAATGAGTCCCATGTTACAGATCAGACGGTGTTTCTTAACAGGGTTTTAAAGCTTGTTGTTACACAAATGCAACTCCCACTGCCAAGAGTAAGCTAACATCTTCTTGGCATGCCTGGTAAGTCTTAAATCACAGACAGTGGGTACATTCTGCTTGTCATCCAAAGGAACAGAAATTCACTTTGACAGCTGCGTGGTAAAGAACTTCTTATTCCAAATAAACCTATTCCACTATGCTCAGACACATGGGACCTCAAGCTCAGAAGGTGCTTTGCATAGATGAGGACTGCAGGGCACAAGAATGTTGTCATATGATTATATCTTCTGATTTTCTTAGAAATTGCCCCAGCTGTGTTTTAATGCTGCTGCTATAATTTGAAATGAATAATTGCTCAACGGATTAAGAACCCAACATTTTTTATTGGGCATTCTGACGTGTCTTTCAAATGTGGTTGCAAAGATAAAATCTCAGCCTCCACACCGCACCTTTACCAAAGAAAACATGTTGCTCTGTTCAGGCCATTCTCAGCCCTCTGGTTTCACACCACCCTGCATGACCCACCCAATGGAGAAAGTTAGTTCAGGTGTGATCTTTCAGCCAATGGCTCAAAATGCTTTGCAGCAACCAGTAGCAGCTAGATTCAGTTTGCTAATGGAGAAGCTAGAGCACGGGGGCTGCAGGTAAGTGATTAGCCTGAGCTCATCCAGAAAGCCTCCTTAATCCCCTGTTAAGCATCTTCTGAAGTGTTCCTAAAATTGTTTCTTTTTCTGAAGGAAAATCCATTGGCTGTCTATAAAACACCACCTGAAGGGTTTTAATTTACAAACAAGAAAGCCAAGCATAGACTGTTCCTTTAAGACTCCATTTCCCCAATTGTGTGCTTGCTCCCAAGAGGGTAACTCTTCTTTTCCCTCTTTTCCCTCCTAAGGGCTTTGTGTGCTACTGTCTCACCTCTCACAGAAGAGTAGGGGTACCTGGATAACCTGTGAAGCAGCACCACTCTACCTCAGGTCAGTATAGCTGCTGACCAGACAGTAAACCAAAATGAAACCAGGTAATTATGTGTTCTCTATCCACTGTAATGCATCCACTTATTGGGCTATAGCATATCAGCGGGGATGACTTTTATGTGCTCTCTACTCACTGCAATGCATCCACTTACTGGGCTACAGCATATCACCAGGCGACTCTGCTAGGACAGCTTTTTCCCTCCTATACACCGGCTCCAAAATTGTTTCTTCTTTGTTGGTGCAGACTTATTAAAGCTACCCATGATGGGAAATGTCCATTGATTTTGCGATATTAAAGTAGAAAACTACAGTTTGCAAAAGGCATTGAAGGAGATGAGAAAGGGTTGTGTACATTACAATAAAAATACCAAAAAAGCCAGAAATTGCAGTAGTACCAAGGGAAGATGAGGGAAGAATAAAGATTAATTGGTTAATACTTTCTTTGCTGAAGTCTTCAAAGTAAAAGGTTAATTCCTACCAGATGCTTAGATTAATTAAAATTAACCAAAGTGGAGTAGGGAAAGAATAGGTTAAGTATGTTCAGCTGGGTTAGATACATTCAAATTAGCAAGCTGTAAGGAAATTTACCCTGGAGTATTTAGGGAAATAGCTGAAACAATCTGAACCATTAAATGATTATCTTTAAGAACTCATGGATCATGGAAAAGTGAGGGCTCAAAGGACTTCAGAAGGACAAATTTCTTTTTTCCTTCCCTCCCCCACCCCCTTTCTTAAAGGAAACAGAAAGGACATGGGCAATTACCAGTTACCGTAGCTTCAAATACCCAGCTGGTTATTGATGTGTTCAAGTAACTATCCAGCCAATAGCAAGATAGTAAGGGGTCCACATATTTCTGTCAAGAGTTAAAATGATGCCACGTTCATTTAACTTCCTTTTTTTGACAGAATAATTGGCCTTATGAATAAGGCAAAAGCAGTAGATGTGTTATGACATGACTCTGCTCAGTTGAATGTAACATCCATATAAAGAAGCTAGTACAGCACTGAAAGACGCAGCTATTAGAGGTGCAAACATAGATGAAAAGGCATTTCTCAATAGTTTGCTGTCATAGCAGCTGGGATGCACTTGAGCTTTTCTGGGTCCTATCTGCTTTGAAGTTCTGCTTCACGACAAAACACACAGTGCAGTTAGAACGTCTCTAAATCACATCACAGTGACTTGAGCACCCCGGAGCTAAAGATTTTAATCCAACCTCATCTTGAGCTATTGGGATAAGTGTCTGGAATCAATACAGTGAAGTTCAGCAAATATAAATGTGAAGCCTTACCTGTACAAAGGAAAATTCCAATACGCCATTACAAACTGTATAATAATTGGTAATTTAACACTGTATCTGGATGAAGCAAATCATGATCCCAATACACAACAGTATTCTGTTGCTAAAAAAAGGCAGGCGCTGTTTGGTAGCCAAAACATCTGTTTGGCTGACTCTTAACCACCCCCCACGATTGTTATGCCCTTGCCTTCAGTTTGATGGCACAGTCCTAAGATGCCTGAAAAGGAGACAGGGAAGGAGAACAGGGAAATACATAAACCCCAGCACCTTATTTCTTTTCTCATGTAGAATGTGAATTTATTTCCCCAGGAAGACCCTGTTTCTCGGTGAGGAAAACCATCCTCCCAAGTCAGTAGTAAACCACCTCCTAGTACATTCACTCCAGTCTTGATGGCATTTCAAATATATCTATGTCAACACTGGCAGACAATCCATGCTTCAAATCCAGGGTATACTTTAGAGACAGCAGACCTCTTTCGAAAGACATTTTGAAACCACACAGTTGTATTAATGTCTCCCCCTCTCTAACAGACTTCCACTAACCAGTCTCTTGTGCATAGTCTACTGTTCCCACGAACTGCTGGAGAGTGAGGACTTGATGTTCCCCAGTTCAAGAAAAAGCCTCAGGAAATTGCAAAAAGTCCTAAAAAGCCACAGTTTGTTTTCATAGCATTCTTTTCCTTTTAGAGCAGTAATAGATTTTTTTTAACATTCTCTCTGATATTTCAGGAGTTAATGGATATTAATGATTTAAAAAACTGCAGAAAAAACCTATGGCACAAGGCAAGGGAAAGATATCCTGCTTAATTATCAGGGCTTCATTTATGTAGGAAAAAAGGATATTTAAGTTATACCAAAGAGTCTCAGATCTTTTTTGTCAGCAATGGGTTTCTAGGCTCCCTCTAGGTCTTCTCTAGCTATGTTACTATGTACAAGGCAATAATGCACATGTATATTATGGCTTGATTTCATATTACTTAAATTAAGACCCTTTAAAAGCCAAGCATCCAAGTAGTTTCTTTCTCCAAAGGGAGGAGTCTGGCATGGCATTAATCTCGTGCAAAGATAGATGCTTCAGGCTGTGATGTGGCTTGCACTCTGGAGATGCTCCTCCTTCTACAGGCTATGGATGTGAATTTTAAATGACTAAATAAAAATGAGAGAAATCAGAGTTTATAATACTTTCCACAGTAATGTGACACCCTTTATCTTCTTTACAGTCGTATACAGAAGGCTTCCTTCTCTCATATAATATATGAAATTTTAAAGGAAGCTGCTACTCTAGCTGAATAATATCATACATCCATGGAACCAGCAAAGCTGATGCCGCTAGTTAACTCTGATTTTCCTCTTCCTGCTCTGGTATCCCCTTTTCTTTCTCATGTTCACATTCATAAGACTTGTAAAACAACCAGGACACAATTCCTTTGTGTCAGGCAAAGGAAACTCAGGGCACAAGAAATTTTGGGTCTGACTGAAAAAATCCAAGATGATACTGTACTATGCAGATAATCTGATGTGATCGTACATTCTTCTCCCCATAGTGGAGATCATGTCCAAGTCTTCAGGGTGCCCAAGTCCTGCAGTGATTTCACATCACAGAAGTCAGTTGTCCATGGCTTTTCTTAGGGACCTTGCTGAAACAGTTGAGAGATTTGCTTTACAGAATGTACGCTCCGTCCTGTGCAGTGCTGAGCTTCTCTGAGGGGGATCTGTGTCACTCATTTGCACTATATGCCAAAGAAGATGGTAAAAGGAACTCAGCAGTTTCAGAAAGCAAAACAATTAATTGCAGGATCAAGATCTCAAACACCATCCTAAGTTTACATTTAGAGCTCCCAATATGAATCCATTCATCTGGAAATCATTGTAAGAGGATCAGATTGAGTTTGTAACACAGGTGTGATCTGATGGCAATGTTTCTCTTAATATTCAAGAGAAAAGGTTCAAATTTGCCTTCCCAAAAAAATAATCCAGTCTTGCCTGGGAGCCCGTTTCAGAATGTTCCATGCACATTACTGGAGCTTCTCCCAAACTGTTGGCTGCTTAGAACTGGCTGTTCTGGGTGACAGTTCTCCTCTTCATTTTCAGCTATTGCATTTTTTATTACAGGACAAGCAACAATACATAAAATGCTTTCTTAACGTCTGTTGCTATTAGGCAATTGTATTTGCCATGGGGATAATATGCAATCGGGGCTGGAAAAAGCAGCAATGTTGGCAAACCATGGATGGCTGAGGTGGAGATTTTTGGTGGGCACATCCAAGAACAGGTGGAGAAGAGGCCACAAGGCAGACTTCTTATTATGGTATGGTCCAAGTGCTCAAATGTGGGAAATTGCTCCTTTAGCAGAAAATACAAAACACCTTTAGCAGATTGAATAGAGCAATAGATATTATAGGATCAGCTGCTGTTGCTAATGGAACTAGTGTTATTATGCTTTTCCCTAAAAATGAGCCTAGTTAGTACTTTCAAAGAGAAAAATACCTGTTCTTTACATATCATAGAATCCTATAATACTTTGGGTTGGAAGGGACCTTTAAAGCTCATCCAGTTCCAACCCCTGCCACGGGCAGGGACACCTTCCACTGGAGCAGGGTGCTCCAAGCCCCTGTG
>JANRGW010031548.1:0-19764 GCA_024733675.1 Psilopsiagon aymara | reverse complement strand
CACTTGGCATGGTTAAACTTCATCAGGTTGGCATCAGCCCACCTCACAAGCTGTCTCTGAGACAGGAAGTGTGAAGGAGACCACAGGCTGCAAGCTTGGACAGCATGTAGTCATGACTGCCTGCATGGGTTGTATTGCTACAGCAAAGAAGGAAAACACTTCCACAGACCTTGAGAAACACTGAATTGTTGACTATCTCCCAATCATGAGGAACTCTTCTAGGATTTATTTTACAGATGATTGTTGTTGCTTTATGGGAAGTTCAGCAATTCATGCAGGCTTCTTAGCCTTGAAAGAAGCTTAAAAACATGGCATGAAGGCAGACTGGGAGATGATTCAGAGAGCATCTGCTTTCAAACCCAAAGTTCTCTGTGACTTTCTCAATTCTAACAGAATGGAGGGATTTTCCTTAGGCTCATCAGAGAGTTTAGGCTGAGGGCACACTTATTATTACTGACCGGTACAGACCTAAAGACAAATTAAATGAAATGCTAGCAATTCTACTGTAGAACTCTGTGTGGCCTAACAGCCCATTTCCCCCCTTTCGCCTCTTTTTATGGTTGCAAATACTTATTTAATAAAATGAAGATTCTGGCCACTTGCATGAAAAAATACTTCCTAGAATTAATGACAGTAGCATTGTTCCTAGCCGGTTTCAAAACACTCATTGTACTGTGTCTGCCTTTATTTTCCATTGCAGTCAATGCAGGGGAGCTTCCCTTCTTCCTGGAAGATTTCCTTTGTTTTACTGCCAGTAGGAACTGAGTGCTACTGGAAATGATTCTCCCCAGAGTGGCTGCAAACAGGTAGTAGATTACAAACTCGCTTGGCTTCCACAGTGGTACACGCCCTGATAATGTAACCAAAATATTGTATACCACAGTCAGTCCCAAGTGACATTGGATCCTTGCGTTCAATGGCATTAGACAGATAGCAGTGGAGTATCTGTGAGGAAAGCTAGTACTTTGGCACCTCCTTTTTGTTTTGGCTACACAGTGATAAGATATAGGAGGCTCCTGGTTGTCTTATGAAGTAAATTGCTATCTGCTACCTCCTTTCTTCACTGCTAAGTAGAACCTACTCATACATACTGACTCGCAGAAATATAACATAGATCACACCTCTTCGGTGCTCTTTTCAAATAGCAGTTAGCAGCCTGAATTTAGGTATCCTGTGCGCAAATAAAGGTTGTTATTTTGTAGATAGTAAAGTCCATATATTTGTTATTTATGTACATTGACATTATTTAACTTTGCAGCAGTGTGACAGACTAAACAGTTGAGTTTGCCTTGGAATCCTGATATGTGGAAGAAACACTGGTGCCATTATCTACAAGGACATTTTATGCAGAAGTCTAAATTACAGTGATGAGCTCCAGAGGTTTTCTAATCCTGAACCTCTTATTTAAAAGCTGAGAGAAGGAAATAGCCCCAATACCATTCAGCCTTTCAGCACTTGTCACACGTGTTTCTCCTGCACACCTCTGAAGAGGACTGTGCAAGCAGCAGGGAAATAGGACTGGCATTGGATGCCTACCCCACAGATCCAAACCCCATCCCAGTTGGTGTGACACTATCTGAAGGGAAGACATTGCTCTGCTGCGCCCATGGCCTCAGAGCTGGAACCAAGGGGAGGACTTCTTTCCTCTGAAACCTAATGTAGCCTGGCCTTTTCAGTTGTGTGTTAAGAAAGAGATTACCTCTTGAGAAGGAGCTCAAACCCATGAAGTTTAGGTCTTCACTCAGCATACCACACGTATTTTTTCCACAATCACAGTTACCATTCCAGCAAAGGCAGTGCCTTTTGCAGAAATGCAACATTTTACATTCTTTTTTCACACCCTCTTCTGAAGCAGGAGGAAGGGTCACACTGGAATACATTGTCCCAGATTATAAAGACCTGGTGCTGTTTAGCAATTCCTACCTGTTTTCCTGACACATTAGGGGATACTTAAATTTGCCATCCATAAAAGTATGTATGGAGTTACATGGGAAGTTTTTGATTAACAGAGCGTGGGCTTGTTTTATCTCTCTTCTGATTCTGTGTCACTTGGCTATGTAAAACAAGAAACAATAGAAGGCAGAAGCAAGGAGTTAATATGGTGTGAATACCTGCCATGTTTGAATGACACAGTAATTTCTCAGCAATGTAAACAAATGGTGGTCCTCACACACACACACACACACCCTGAACTGATGTGGATAAACAAACACAAGACTCCCATTTTAGCAGATGCCATGGAGTGCACTTTTCCGTAGTTCAGAGTCAGCAGTTCTGCCATTACTGCTGTTTAGGAGTTGTAGAGGTGCAGGAACAGTGAAATTCTGTCCTTAAGAGCAGTGTTACTTTAATTCACATTTTCTAGGCTTTTTCAATTTGCTGCAACCCTCATATAAACCAGGAGTGTGCCTCAGAAAGACGCTTCAAATTCCTGTTACTTACCTATGAGACCAGAATATTCCTTATGGAGTGAGGATGTTTATTGAGATTTTAAATATGCATTATAGATGCTTAATAGGATGAAGGAGTACATTTGCATTTAGATAGATACTACTATTCCAATGAATACATAATAATTTTGAAAGGAAATTTTTGTAAAATAATGACTTTTAAAGGATTTTTTTAAAGGAATTATAAGAAGTAATAGGTCTTAAATAAGTCCCATGCTCTATTAATAGCAAAGTAAGTGGCATGTAAGCAGCTTCATTCTGTTTTGCAAACAGGGTACTGAGTAACTGAGGTGTTATTTGCCAAGTGCATGTCAGAATGGGGAACATGACCCAGTATACATATTTGCAGTCTAGCATCCTGCCTGCCTAGACCATGGTGCCTCTAAATAGCCTGCTGGAAAGGTGTCAGAAATGTGGCATTTTGTGAAAGTCTATGGGGAAAGTATATAGCCCTTGCATAACAGTCAATTGCTGGTTTATTTATTCCAAGTATTCAAATCCAACCACGAGTCATTTTTTAATCAGACAGTGCTCACTCAAGGGATTCATACTCCCATTGCAGGAATTGATGCAATCGTGCTACAGTCTTGCAATGAGTTGTGTTAATAGTTTGTAGTGCCAAGACTTTCCATTAATATATGTTACTGACATTAGGCTGTCACTGGATAATGATGCCACTAATAAACACAGGATCCAGCACTCTCAAATCCTGATATTTACTTGTATGAGTTCTGCAGCGAGCAACAAGGACTGATCCATGCATATGACATCATATGTTTGAGGGCAAAAGGCACATAGATTTATGTGTATAAGAAGTTATACTGACTACAGACATTGCAGAAACAGGTTTTTGCCAACTACGAGCCCGGCATATTTAGCTTAGATTCTGGAACACAGGAAAAGAGCCTTTCAGGTTCCTTGCATGTGTCTAAAAGTATAAATTTCTAGAGATCAAGTTAGGCCTCAAATTCATCCACGCTATGCCCCATATCAGCAAACTATGCCCCCAGTGCTATGCCTGTCACTTACAATGACCTTTTTATAGGTGTAATTGATTGAAACTCAGTAAACAATTCTGCTTGAAGTTTCAGAATATGAACTGTAATCTGCAGTTCACTCACTTGGAGCTGTATTAACTCTACAGTATGAGGAGGAGTGGAAAAAGCAAGTTTTTTAACTGGTCAGCTGTTATGAACAAAGTACAACTCCACTGAAGCAGCAGCACTGTGTGAAGGCTTATTCTTCAAGTTGCACTTCATTTAAACCAAACAGTGTATTTCCTACAGATTATGTGTGGATCTCAAGGAGCTTCTCAAGCATAAACTGATTTAGTCTTTCAATACTTCTGAAAGCTAGCAGACCTGATAAAGAATGTTCTAATGTAATGAAATAGGCTGACTTTATGCTGATCAGAATTATTTTCTCTACTGATGTCTTGAATCAACACATGGGAACAGGAGGGAAAAGTAGTAACTCAGCATAAACTACAGTGTGGTAAACAGCACTGGTGGACATAGACGCCTTCAAGAGCAGAGGAAAATCATTCATTTAAAAGCTGGATGCCTTGGATCTCTCAATTTAGAATCAGGTGACAACCTGCTCAGAGAAGCTGCACAAGCAGCCCAGCAGCATCTAAAACATCTGTCATTTTCCAGTGGGTTAGCAGGCTGTCATCTGCTGATGTTAAACATTTGGTGGGAGACTTGCTTTGAACTATTTATTATCACATGTGGAGACTGATATTTTGTTTTGATAAGGCAGTGCTGTTATAGTGCCCACTAAAAGTTCATAGACAAGAAGATGAAATTCCAGCACCACCATGAGTCCCAAAGTACTTCAAAATTCAACCACAATAAAGCCAAAGGCATGGAGCTGAAATGCTGAAAGATGATTTCTGAAAGATAAGGAAAGGAACCCTGGCATAAGGCAGCTTTATGGCCATAGCAGATGGCTGCTTCCCAGCAGAAAGTTAGGCTGAGCCACAGTGAGATGCATGAGTTGACACCGAGAGTAGCAGTTTGTTTAGCATGCAGACATCTTGCTTTTCAGCCTCCTGTCTTGAGCTATACTGGTTTTGTGACTAAAAATAAACCTCCACCCACAGTAAAGAAAGTAATTTACTGGCAGTTGGGCCTGACTTAGAAATTAAAAAAGAAGGAAATATTAGTTGCATTTCTGTAGAAAGCACTTAATCAGCAAACCAGAGTTCCTTTAAAACCTCCGTATGCTCAATTCTCTTTCCTTTTAACTAAGCAGTCTTCCCCTTCAAGCCTCAATAATTTGTTTCCCAACAAAAGACAGAAATAGTTTTAGAACAGCTTTTACTGATGTTTACTGTGGCATATCATGCTTATAAAATCTTTTTAATATGTAACCATTTAACTTCTCTTGGCAAGATAAATTCATGGTGATACAGATATTTTGTAAATACCACTCTTACTTAGCATCTGAGTCAGAACAGATTATAAAAGGAAATTACATTTGAAATAAGACTCAAGTTTGCAGTGCAGTAAAGTACATTAAGCAAAAGCTTTAGGATGAACTGGAGTTGAGAGTTCAGTGTGTTCTTTATGGTACAGATGGCAACTAGGAGCCCTGAACTTCTGTGAGGGTATTTCTGAGGTCACCAGCTATTGCGTGGGGGAAATGAGTCAGCAAAAGCGTAAGTGATTTCAACACCTTTGTTAGAAATTCCATAGATTAGCAATACCAGCTTTACAAAAGTTTTGCTCATTTTGGACCTGTGAGATTTTTCACTGAGTAACTTTAGCTTTAAGAAATTACACACACACTGCCACAATACTCGCATTAAAGCAGTGTTATGGATTCAAGCAGGAACAAGGTTTTACTCTGCTGCTCTATGGCTACATTTGAAAACAGAGCCTGCCATAGGAAAGGTTAAGGCAAGGCACAAGTAGCTGTTACAAGGCGAGGCAATGAAGAACATTAGGAATGAGAATACTTGCATTACAGAAAACATTTTTACAATGGTAGATATCTCTAAAAGGCTTGTATCAGTAAGCAATACCAATTGGAAAACAGATACCTTGAAGTGAAAAGAAAGATAAAGAAGCAGTTTTCAGGAGAAAGGTATCACAGACCACTGGGATCTGGTAAAAGAGTAAGGAAAGCATGTATGGGTTAAACTGTAACATTCTTTAGAAGTAAACAGAGAAATTTATATCTGAAAGCTAAGGAGAATTAAGTTTTCAGCCATCAGCAATGTAAGCAGTGAAGTTCAGATGTCATTGCATGGCTGAGGCCTGTTAAATGTTGTAATGTCCCCTTATATAATAGCAGAATCAGGCCCCCAAATTGCAGCTGACAAGGGGCACCTGACAGTGACTTGCACGTCACATGAATGTATGCAAAATGCAGACATGAAATCCATATGTCTTGCACTCTGTTCACACCATTATTGTATTACCATTCCCCAGATAATTAAGTTCTAGGCACCAGCACACCATGATTCCCAGTTCTACACAGATGGACAATGGTGTGATAAACCAGGAAGTTTTATCCCATCATTCCAGGCAGCCTGTAAATTGAGCTGATGCAATTCTATCTAGAACAGATTGCATAAATCTAAGTTGGTCCAGACCGTAAACACTTTAAGTGCATGCATGTGAGTCTTCACAGAGGTGTATTCATCAGGTTGCTCTCTGGTTACAGGCAATTTTCCTAATCCAAGATCCAAACACCTAATCCAGTACCCTAATGGCATCTTGCAGAACTGTGATACTCCTATGGGACTTTGTGGACCTAATGCAATGAATGGAACATGTTCATCTATAGGTGGACTCTTCCATCTGTGATGGGTTGAAGGCATTAAATGATTCAAGTATTCCAGGACACAACAGACTAGAAATCACTTATATGAAATATAATAAATGTTGAAAACCAATACATTTTAGATCAGAATACATGTGTGCTTTCCACCTGCTACAGTCAGGGAAAGGATGTGAGAAAAGGGGTGTTTATGTGTAGTTTTGCTGGTATGTTCAATTATACATGTATGACTTGCATATTTTTATATGTTGCTTTATAAACCTGAATACCAATATCTAGTAGTCATTTGACTGTTAATCAGTTTCTTGCCTTGCACTATGAAATCCAATCATGTCATACTTTGCACAGTAGGTTTCATAACACGCTGCAATGTGATGACAGGATTCTTTGTATCCAAGTACAGCCACCCATATTGCTTGGCCACACGCCTCTGCTGTGGATTTGTATCAGAAGCAGAAGAACTGTAGCTTGTAAATTGTATTACATGTGAAAATAACCTTGCAGAAAGATACAGTAAGGGCTTGAGTTAGCTGCTTAAAAAAAGGCTATGACTTTTGCTTTGTGGCAACTAATGTGCAGAAGCAGCCCTGAGGTCAAAGCACAGAAAAGACCAAGCACTTCAGTTTAGCCTTGAGTTACACACACCGAGGTCAACTCCAAGTATGGGTTTGGATAATAGCACACTTATATCACGGTAAAACTGAAGTGCTTAGTCTTCTCTTCATTCTTAAGCGCAGTCCCAGCAATTATTTATCCCAGGGTGTAAAAGCCAGCATTTTTTGAGCAATGAAAACAAAGCCTTCTGTGATACGACAGCTTCTGTATAGTTCATCCATTTCCAAGTTAAGTGCAACAGAAAATGTCACTCTTTCAATGGGTTGACAGACGTAATTTTCAACCTACAGCGTATCCTTTGAGATCTGAAGCATTTTTGACTGGTTCAGCAAAGTCCTGACCAACCAGTTCTGTCCTATGCCAGCCTCTTTAATTCACTCATGTTAGTATGATCTTATAAATATGTTCGTACTAACACAGCCACCTTCTTTCAGTGACCATGCTCATGATCAGGGTTAATATGACTGGTTTTCAATTCTTAGCATAACAAAAATAAGTCTTAAAAAAAGTCTACAGAAAGTCTTTCTGGACCATCTCCTTCTTTTTTGCCCCCAGATTTCTGAATCATGTCTTGCTTACAGAGCTCTCACAACAAATAAAGTTTAAATTCCATTTGACAGATCTAGTATCTTCCTATAAAGACTACCTTAGCTGAAGGAGCATGCCTATACTAGCACACAGTTTTAAAAGGTTGCGCTTGACCTACCCATTCTAGCGATAACTGGTCACAGTCACCTGAGTAATGAGAGGTGTTTCCCAGATAAACTAGCTACTGATGAACTATCTCAATTCAACAGCATTGCTTTTTTATCCAATGGCTGAGAAACCAGACATTTTTAAAGGAGTAGTAATGATCCTAGTTTCCTGCTGAATCTCATTTTAATGAGAATAATCAGGAAATAGATATGATCAACAAAGCCTGGGTGTCTGAGCCTGATGTTTACCACCAAAAACTTGGTCTCTGTGCCAAAGATCTGTTGCATAGCTAAGTCAGTGAAGATGCAGAACAACTGGGTGAAGATCATGCATCCTCCCCCAACTACTTCAAGTATGTGAGATGTCCTCAAAGCCTGAGCCCCAGTAGCTTCCACAATGCCAACCATTCTTTCCAGTACTACTGTCCTTTATACAGCTTGACAGATGGAAACAAGATTTCCTTACTGTTTGCACTTCCTTTTATTAGTTATTTGCCTTTTTTTTTTTATCTGAAGCCTGAATTTCAAACACTACTGTGCCCACAGTTATGATCCCAGGGAATCCAGTCACTGTTTGTACCTTACTCACTGTTTAAACAAGCCCACATCACTTTATAGCTATGTGAGGAGAACTAGCCCATCAGATATAGCTTGGTCTATCCTGCAGTAGCAGAACTATCCTACTTTTTTAACATGATTAGTTTTCAGCGAAGTCGTTGTGGTTACTGCAGTTGCCACAGTGGAATAGGGGAGGCCAAAACACGTTGAAGTACTTCCGTAAGAAGTCCAATGATCATTGAAAGCTGTTTGTCATACTTTCTCTCAGTCTACTCTAAGGCCTATGCACTTAAAAGAAGCCCTTCAGTTTTAGGATTCATGCTAGTGACAATCCTTGTCCAATGGATTGTAGTTGTGTAATAAAACTTTAGCCCAATGTTTGTTATGGCTGTGACACCAAAAGAAGCAGAGCCCAGCAGGTAAGGGGGAGATGAAGAAAAGGACTTAATCTACATTTGAGTCCAGAAGGTACAGAGAGAGGTAACACAGAACACAGGAAGGGCAGGAACAAATGAGCCAAGGAACTAATATATAAAGAAGTACAAATGAGACACCAAGCCATTATAAGTTGCTCCCTTGGTTTATGGTAGTTAATTGTTTGTCTTTGTGTGCTCATAAATGCATTTAAAATAAACAGAACATTTCCTAGTACAGGCCATGGCACTGTTTTTTTTTTTTTTCCTGTTAATAGTTTTAAGAATACCATAGGAATATTAAGATGCTGACAAGTAAAACTCAACAAAAGACCTACAAACCTTTTCCTGTTATTAAACAAACGGAAAGTAAATATTCAAGATTGGGATATATTCCATAAGAGGATGTTCTGGCTTTCTTTTTTTGTTCAAAAATGTATATACTTTTGGCAGCAAATTGATTTATTTGGTTTATTTCCATTCTTAGAATGTGATGATGTAGAGATTTATCTTGATTTGCTTGTTATTTTGGCCTTTTGTCAGTTATGACACATCAACCTAGACAGCATTGAGGATGAGCTTTGAGACATGTTTCAGATAATAGCTGAATCCGGCAGGATTGTTTATGTGCTTACAGGCAGACAGCTAAATGTGAAAGCTCATTCCCGGATCGGGCATGGGCTAGATTAAATGGAGTGAGACCAGATTTTCATTTTGATCTATAGTAAAAGTAACCTATTCTGTTTCCTTAATATTGTAAATAAGGTAAAAGTGCTGGAGAAAGACTCAGTTTTAGAAGTTATACTCACATCTATGGGAGTTATAAATCACTAGTGCCTAGTTTGCATCTGGTCCTGGAAGCTGTCTGGTACATAGCATTCTCTAAAATCTATTCCATCCTTACATTTAATGAAACTGAAAATGCCTGGGAAACCAGAAGAAAAACAGTGAAAAAAAGACTCTTCTGGGTTATTCCTAGAATGGAATTCAGTAATCTTAAATAAGGCTTTCATTTCAAGCCCTTGGAATTGCCTAGCATTTGACCTCATCCCTGGTCTCTGACCTCTTGTTAATGAACTGGTTCGCCAATCACAAAAACATGACAGGGATAGTAAGCATAAAGTAGCATCTCGGTTTGCAGTGTTACAGGTCACCAAGGAAAGCAGTAACAATGGCACCGATTTGGCATGATAATGATGATGCTCTGGATTTGCTGAGCAGCATCTTCAGTAAATGAACAGCAGGGCCGAAAAGCTGTCTGCATCCAGTTTGTTTAAAACTGTGTGCTCAGTTACTGTACCTACATGCACATGAGTGTAATTGTGCTCTCCAACACCCATTAGATACCCAGAAAAAGCAGGTAAATATTAGATATCAATATTTGGAGAGAAATATAATGAGCAAAGAAATTATATAACAATTATGCAGGTGTATCTAAAAATCTGAACCAGTGGTTTAGGATTCTGCACAGAACTGAATGCAAAAAGGAACTACGCAGAGAAAAACAGGAAGCCAAACATTTTCACAAAACTAAAAATCTTGAGAGCTTTTTCCAACTATTTATTCCTACAAGTTAATACAAAGCAAGCACATAATAATTAGAAAAGAATAAGAAAAGCAAGGTTGTAAACAACCAGGGAGACCACATTTGAAAAGTCTGCTAGCTGCCTTCTGAGAGTAGGAGATGTACCACGTGAAAGGTGGGGTTTGAGTGTTTGGCACTAGGTTCAGTGCCCTTCTGGACAAAGAACCAGGCGCACAGCTTCTCTACCATGGAAATCTATCGTGCAGTCACATCTTCCAAGGAAGCACAGCAGTTCGTTTGCACAAGACTGCTGTGTTCACTGAAGCTGTAATTGAAAATTGATGAAATATGGACATCTAGTGGAGATCTTTCATTCTCACAGTTTTCCACTGAAATAAAATTAAAAAAGAAAAAAGAAATGGCCTTTTGCTGATTATTTTGCTGGAGTTTTGTCCTTGCTTTTCACTGCCTGGCCCATTGCTTAAGTTGCACAAGGTGAAGGTGACAGTGTCAGAATTTTGCAAAACAGAAGCTGTGCGTCATTTAACAATTTACCTGGGTGATTGATGAAGCACAAAAAACTAATGACCCATGAAGGAACAAATGTTTCTTCAACAAAAGGTAAATAAATCTGATATTGGAGCTCAAGGGATGGGCACAACCCAGAGGTTGTAAGTGCCCTTAATTTCCCCTGAAATTGCAAGCTCAGATCTTTTGCCTTCGTTTCCAAGGGTAGAACTGTGGGGATGCTGAAAGGCTCGATGTAGAGAAAATTAATGTTCACATGATTTTCAAGTGCATATAGCTTTTAACACACACTGAGTGCCAGTGATGAGGGCAGAAAAGGGACGCTGTGCAGTGCAACACCTGCAGAGTCCTCGCTTGCCTCGTGTGGAGAAGTGGTGGGATATCACCTGGATCAGATAATTCCCTAAGAATTCCTCACAAAGTGCATTTATCTCCAAAAACACAAAATCACTTTCCACATCTGAAGTAAATCTGCTCACTAGATATCCATTTTCAATGTTCTCTTTTCTCATGCTATTCAATTTATTGCCATCCACCTCGGGATTTCAGCTCTTATGGGATTTCTTACTGGGTTGATACTTGGCCAATATTTATCTGACTTCTCCTTTTTTGTCTCCTGTGGAAACCATCTGAAACTAAGCAGAAACTAACCTTGATTTATTTCTTTAATAAGCAAAATTAAGATACTGCATATTAATAAAAATGAAAAGTATTCCCTAGTTGTTTTTTTAAAAAGAGTTTCCCCAAACAGTCCCATATCTCTGTCAAAGTTAATGGAACCAGAATTTCCATGGGAATTTCTGTCAGTCTGTGGAAGCTGGAACTGGCTAATGTAAATAACTATAGCCCATCCTCCAGCAGCTGTGTGTCACATCACCTTGAGAGAAGGGAACAGGTTTCAGTTAAAAGGAAGTGTCACAATGTTCCTTTCTGTGGACTACCACCAGTTTGGGATAAGAACACTTTACAGGAACATTCCATGGAAAACAGAGACAGAAATTAATCCCGTGAAGAGCCAGGACTTTTTTTTTTTTTTCTGGCATGCAATCCAAAATTACCTAAAGCCATTACAAGAATAGGTCATTCTTTCGTGATTTTATTACTAACTTCCTTGAGAGTGCTATACAGGCAAAGAGTTTTACAGGCTGACATTTCTGTTTCTTTTAATAAGCTGAAGAATGTAAAATATATATTTAAAGAGTACCTGGCCTGTATGTTTTGGCTGGGATAGGACTGGGAATTAACTTCCCGACTCCCTGTAAAAGTCCCCAAACATCCAGAAAACAACCACCTCGGATAACCAAACTCCCTAGCACTTTCCTGCACATGGCAACTTAATTAAACTGGCAGCAGAATCTTCATAGCACAAAAATTAGTTATTATTAGATTTTAAATATTCATTAATATAATATTAAATGAGCTCTTTATAATCAGAATGTTTCACTGAAATGATTCCAGATGTACTCTGTAATGTAATAGTCATTGTGGAAGGACACAGTAAACCACAGAAAGGCTGAGACTAGATGACTGCAAATGCTTATGCAAATTTTAAAGGATATTACCAGTTATGTGGGCACAGAAAGAGTTTAATAAGCCTGGCAGTTTCCACCATTACTATTTGTCAATTCTACTGCTCCACCACCAACTGAGAAACACCTTAACACCACGCAACAGAAGCTACTTCCCCCTGGCAAGGTATATTGCTGGTACATGCACTACTGGGCATGCAGCAGGGTCCCCAAGCAGGAGCACGCTATAGGGAATTCTGGGGATGGCAGTGGAAACAACGGGGCATGGAGGGTCAGCATACAGACAGCTGGAAACTGTGCAGCAAAGGTAACTGCGTCAAAGTTTGAGGCAATGCATTTCTGGAACTGAAGGGTTGCAACCAAGTTGTTCTCATCATGGTTTAGAAAAGAGGGTCTTTTCAGAAAGCTGACATTGGTCTGACATTAGTGCATAAAAGAGTAGTGGAATAACCCTGCTGAGTATCAAGAAATAGTGTGCGGTGGAGTACTCTGCGCTAGAAGCAATGAATCAGTCAGAGACAACATGAAGCAGTTTATTCTCAAAGTGACATTCTTGGGCCGAAAGGCTGTAACACAGAAATGGAAAGCTGAAAGATGACTTAACAAAAGCCTCTCAAGGGCAGTACTACACTTTTTGCTGCGCTGCAGAGACTTGAAAACTTCCATGAAAGAGACCTTCAGGGCTTGCAATGCAGTCCTCACCCCACAGGCACAACATTATTTCTCAATACAGTGTGTGCCTCCCTCTTCCCAACGATCTGTTTCGCTTATTTTACCTTTCTTAGGCTGAGCTACTGCCGCCTTTCCTCACAGATCACTCTTGCCACATCTCTTCTCAACTCTGGACAGCAGTATGACATTTCTGACTCATTCCCAGTTTGTGACTTACTACAACCTGGAGGGTTTGCTTTTCATAGCTGTGGTTTAGTCATTTATCTGCTGCCTTGCCATTTGTTGTCTTATCACAAAAAGGGAAATGCAGGTATCTATCTGTGAAAGTGTCTGCACAACGACTGATAGTCTAAAAGCTACCTCCTCATACAGCAAGCCTGTCCTTCAGACAGCAGCATTTCTGGTTGAAGCACAGACTGGGCTTGCAGTCAGCAATGGGAGCAGATATGAGGTTGAAGAAATCTGTGTGTGACTCAGAGCAGTGGCTGAGTGGCACATGCTGTGGTTTCCCCCTCAAGGCTGAATGAACATAATGAGATGTGAAGGAAAGCAACTGACCTATAGGTTTTGTGTGTTTTGTCTACTTCTTGCTGTAACATTAAGCCTAATGGTAATGTGTCTGCACAATAACAAAACATAGATATATCTAGCATAACTAAATGCCATTTAAATTTCATTTAAATGGGAATTGATTTGGCGAATTTAGAAGGAATTTTGAAACACGGCAACATCTCTGATGCTGGTTTGCGGGGCGGGGCCTTCTCTGCGCACGGCCCCCGGCGGGGCGGGGCTCTCTCTGCGCACGGCCCCCGGCGGGGCGGGGCTCTCTCTGCGCACGGCCCCCGGCGGGGCGGGGCCGGGGGAGGGTGTGTCGTGTCCGGGCTCCGGCGGGTGTGTGAGGTGAGGGATGAGTCGTTATGGGGGATGTATGGTCCTGGTCTCCGTCTCCCTGCAGCTCGCCATGGGCAGGGCGCTGCCTGTCCCGGGGTCTGACCTCCTGGGGCGGGCGCTGCTCCCCTCCATGGCGGCCGCGGTGGTGGTGGTGCCGCTCGGAGCCGCGGCCTGCGGTTTAACCGGTGCCCGCGTCCCGGAGATTCCGGGCCTGGTCCGCCTTCCCTGGCGAAACGGGTTCCTTCTGGAAAGGAAAGGAAGTGCTGAGCCACAGCTCTTTCCATGGGCGTCGTTGCCGTGATTACTCGAAACAGATTCTATTTAGGCGCTCGTGTGCTGAGGGGTTTGCATTTCTGCGCGTTCGTCTGATTTTTTGAAGCGTTTTCAGCAGTTTTAATGCTCCCTTTCATCTTCATTGTGCTCTTGGCTGAGAAGTGGGGTGCTGCAGGTGATGCTGCAGTGCTCGGGGGGAAAAGGACAACGTGTATATATATATCTCGCTGAAACATAGAAGTGGGTGAATTTTAACTCCTGAACATTAACTGTTTTGTTTCCGCTTCTTAGGAGAAAACATTCGTATTAGGAAATGGCAGCAGCACCTTTTCATCCCCCAAAAAGGAAACGAAGAGTTTTTGAGTCCTATGAGTCTCCCTTTCCTGTGGAAGTAGGCGGGAAGGATTTCAGAATGTGCCAGGCTGAAATCCTTCTTAACAATGTTATTGTGAGGAACCCTGAAGATATCAGACAGCTTTATAACAAGGTCTGTGTCCTGTCTGCACAGTATTCTTAGTGTTTTAAACATAGGTAAAGCATAATACTTGTTAAAATCCGTCTGCCTTTATGCCTTCAATCCCTTTCAACCTCCAGTAACTCTCCATACCTTCCTTCTCTCCTGAAATCACTATAAAATGCGTATTCTGTATCAAATGTGGAAAGTATTTCGTTCTTATCCCAGCAAATACGTGAATGAAGTGACATTGTGAGCTAAAAAACACCTGTAGGACTTTGTGTTTGTTATGTTTAATTCTCTTTTCAGCATTTTCTTCAACCTTGCAAAAGCATTTTCTTGTTTTTAAAGCCCAGGAAGTTGGAATATTAATGTCTTATAAATGCTTGTGGGATACTTTTAGCTTCAGAGTGATTTCTTCCTGGGTAAATCAAGCTAAATTAAGGCTTTTAAGTTCTGAGTACCCTTTTATCACTGTTCTTAGGCAGTAGCTTTGTCCATCTCTTTGTTTTCTGGCATGTATTGTCAGCATGTTCATACATGGGTGTTTTCTTCTGCATCTGCTTTTAGAAGTCTGATTGGTTGACAAATATTTAGGATGGAGAAAAAAGTCTCACCACCCTCCACTGGTTAAGTCTTTGAGTGCAGGTGTTTAAATACTGACCTAGGTACCAGATGCTAAGCAGCAAGTGTTAGGCAAATCTTAAATGCTGCAGAACTTCATGGTTGGTTTCTTTTTTAGCTGATATTGGCAGGCAGTGTCTTACAATTTGGAAGGAAGTTAGTTTTTGTGTCATGACCTAATCAGGATTTTTCCTTTTCTTTAAAGGGCTATTTTGGAAAAGGCATTCTTTCAAGAAGTCGACCAGTGTACAGCATCTCAGATCCTTCACTAGTTTCGAAGTGGCGAGGTAAATTGTGCCTATTTGTACTTCTGTCACTATTCCAATAGTACTTTCCATTTTTCTGCACTCATTGAAGATATATGTTTAAATTATGCGTAGAAAAGTAATCCCCCTACTGGGTCAGATTGAGGATCTCTCTCCTCGTGCCTGATGATGGCCCTTAGAAGATGCCTAGGAACAATACAGGAGAAGGAAACCTATGTCACTAGCCCCTTAGTGCATTCTCCTAGTGTGCACTGGTTTGTTGCTTAGGAATTATGTAAGTGAAGTTACCATCCTTGAGCTCTTCTTCCTGTAGCTGTCCATTTTTTCTTGGTTTTACTGTAGATTTTAATGTCATGGAGTCATGAGGCAAGGCTGTGTGAAATTTTAATCTGCTTATAGCCAATTGCATCTAGTCTGCTTTTGGATTTTTACAGACTTTATTCCATAGTCATTTACTTTGATTACAGAATTAAGTAATGTAATAAAGTCTTCATTCATCTTTTCCATGACAGTTATGCCTCAGTAGACATATCTGGATGTCACCGTATCCCTCAGTAGACATATCAGAATGTTATCATATCCCTCAGTAGACATATCTGGATGTTATCATATCCCTCCATGATTGTCTTTTTATGGACAGGAGAAAGATAGAGCATTTAATTGGGGTTTTTTTGTGCAGGCTGCTACCTCTGTGCTTTTTCTAGTTCTACTGTGTCTTTCAGTACAAGTGGGACCAAAATGGCATCAAGAATTGAAAATGGGAGTAATTATTAGGCTACAGATTACGTCAGGGATCAAAATCACGTGGAAACCTTTTTATATTGACGAAATAATGTATGATTTTTCTTTATGCAGGTGCTAACATAAACATGCCTATAATTACAGCTAAAAAGTAAGTTAATTGACATTAATTTATTCTTGGTGGTTTGGGATTTTTTCAGAAAAGATTATTCTGTTTTGTATTTCATCTTACTGGTTTTCAGATTGTGGGATGTATAAATGATGATGACTTCTACTTCTTTATATTTCATTTATAATCACATTATTAAAACTAGAAATAGAGTAGGTGATACTCAGCATGGCTTTTTATGCAAGCTTTCAGGTATTAATTGCTGAATAGAAGCCAAAATTGAGTGCACACACAGTAGTATGGGTAATTAATTCATAATAATATCAAGCATAATAAACTTGTTTCTCAGCTGAGGAGGAGAAAGGAGTTTCTTGGGCACGTTATTTAAAGTAATTCTCATTTCCTTACTGAATTACTGTAGTTTGAGCTGAAGTAGTTCTTGAATATTTCTGATACATAAACGTTTTACCTTGTTTTAAAAAGAAGTCTCTATTAACACTTACAAAGCACTGTTGGATCACATATTTATTTTATTCCACTTAAATAGCATATGAACTATTAAGAGTGTGCAAGTCAGTTACTCTGCTTTAATCTTACAGTAACTCTAAAAATCTTACTTTATTTAAATGTAAAAGTTATGTTCCTTCAGTCCTCAACTTTATGTAAGACAAAGAGTAGCAATATTACTGCTGCTGCAGTAACTACAACTTGCAGAAACACTTGTCGTTAGTCTACTCTGTGACTTTTGTAAGCTTGCATCTGAGCATCAATGGCAGTGGAATTACATTGGTGCAGAAAATGCATCGTGATCCATCTTGATAAAGGTCTGTAAGTGTAAATTATATGGTAATCAAATCACACGAGAAAGAGGAGTCTATATTTACTTTTTGTAACACAAAGTACAGCACTGATTTACACTTTAGACTTCAGAGTGACTTATCTTTTATATTGACCTATGAAATTTGAATTTAATTGTCTTCATTACCTGGTCTGTAATTGCTGTGTTATGGTTTTGTTTTGGGAAGTAACGAGTATCATACTAAAATTGTTCAGGTTTGGATAAGGACAGCTGCATTCATCTGCCTGCAGCTTTCACAGGATGAAGGTTAGTGCCTTCAGCTGGATATTGGTGTTGACTTCCAAGGAAAAATAATGGAAGAGTCACTAAAAGGTCTATCATAACTGAAAAATATTAGAAATATTTACAGCTTTCAGTCACTATCTCACCAGTAGGATTTTTGTTGTTTCTCAGGGATGGGAGGGTTTTGGTTAAAACTGAAGGTAGCTTGTGTTTAAGACTTTTTACACTAGTGTTCTTGTTATGCCATTGCTGTTGCAAAGGTAGCTAAAACAGCTTTGAAGATACTGTTCTCAGTAATTAACTGTGTAATAGGTGAAGTGTGCAAGAGCTCTATATGCAGAGTCTTGTTGTCTGGTTTAGTCATGCAAGCTCTGATAACAAGATGCTTTTGCAGGGACTTAAGGCTTAATGCTTCCATGGGAGAAGGAAGTTTTTTGCTTGGTGAAGGCGTTGCTTTGTGAAACTCAGTGCATGGTTCTTGTGAAGCGGTGGGATTGGTAACAGTGGTTGTTACTTCAGGAACTTTAAAGGCAAAATAAAGCCAAAGAAAGTAGCAGAGTCTTGATGTTCAGTACCATTGTCTGCATCTTCCTGAAGATTGGATTCCTGTTCCATTGTCCATGCCTGTATTTTGCATGGCAGTTACTGGGGTGTGTGTTTAGATTTGGTTTGTGAACAGTGCTGAATCTTGGGTTTTTTTAAAGACGCTTGTTTTGAAGATGTTAATTAAAGGATGCAATGCCCTAGACTGTCTCATTTATGTTATTTGTTTGCTAGGTACCAGTATCATGTTCAATGGGCTAAAAGCGTTTTGCAAGAGCAAGGACTTGATGGCTGCTCAGTTGCCAAAATTCTTGAAAATTACACTAAGCCTCTTGAGCTGCCACCTTTGGGAGAGGATGGAGCTAAACAGGCCAGAGCTAGTTGCAACAGAATGGACCCAAGTACAGAAAATGCAGGACTCTCCAGGCAGTCTCCTGCAGATGCTGGAAATGCAGTAGACCCAAGTCCTGAGGATGAGAACAAAGGCTGCAAGAAAGTGTGTTTGGAAGGAGATCCGGCAGTTGATCCTGTATGTGGCTCTAAAGAACAGGAACAAAGTGACATGAAAGAGAAAGCTGAAGTGTCTTGCCAGGAGCATGGTTTTCTTGCACACTGTGGCTGCAAGGCAGAGGAGAGCACTGAGCAAAGGTCTTGTGAAATGATGAAGTCAAAAGAATGTGCTCCAGAGTATGTATTGGTGCAGGAGGAAGAAGAATGCAGCGTATGTCCTGAAGATGAGACTGCTCATGGGCAAGAAAGCGTAAGGATAAAGAGTATCCTAATCTTGTAGAAGAATAACATTAGCACCACTTTCACAATTCAATACTTTTTCCAGGTTAAAGTAATACTGATTATGGGGTTTTTGGGTTGTGTTTCTTGTAGCTTGTCAAGAAGGAAAAACTGGTGTGCAGGAGAAATCCATTTAGGATTTTTGAATACTTACAACTCAGCTTGGAAGAGGTATGTTTCAGTGATTCAAGTACAGTACAGCTTGTTTCCCTTTTAACCTGAAAATGAAATGTTAGGTTACAATGTAATTTAATACCTATTTCTAAAGTACAGGCTTCTTCTGTGTCTCCTAAGTATTTGGGTTATCTTAGTCATTAAACTTATTTTAAATAACGTGTGATAATTACATGATCTGGTTAAGAAAAAGAAGTCTGATCCAATCCCATTTGCTTTACATGAATAATCCCATGTTTCAGACAGCAGGGGTAGGACTTAAGCATAGAAGCACTAGGAATATACCATTTTATGAATCATGTGTCTGTTGTGCTGTCTCTAAATATACCCCCGTGTGCTAGTTTATACACTGTCCCTTCAGGAGTCTGCAGCCCATGCATCTGTTGAAATGTAAAGGTTATGGAGACAAATCCCAAAGTGAACGTTCAGGCAATTGGTTTATCCTGATGTCTTTAAGATTCTTGTGTAAAATGAATTTGAGGCTTTGTTCCTGCATGGAATATAAGTTACAGGAAGAGTCTAGCTGTCAGTTAAACTTACTCTGTTTATTTTTTCAGGCTTTTTTCTTGGTGTATGCTCTGGGATGTTTAAGTATTTATTATGGTGAGGTAAGAGATTGGGTTAATTTTGGATTACCAATGATATCATTAGTTTGAGTATGTTTTAGTCTGAATTTTTTACCTACTTGTCAGTATTCTATGCTGTTAATTCTGAAGGAGGAAATACCCAGCAGAGTACTTAGGAACTAGCTATAATATTTCTGTTTATGAAATACTGGTCTGTGAAAGCTTTATGCCTTCTCCTGGAAGGCATGCTAAGGCATATGAAAAACAGCAAGGTGCATGGTGACAGCCAGCATGGCTTTACTAAGGGGGAATCCTGCCTGACCAATCTGGTGGCCTTCTATGATGGGGCTACAGAACTGATGGACAGGGATGGAGCAGTTGATGTCATCTACCTGCACTTGTGCAAAGCGTTCGACACTGTCCCACACAACATCCTTGTCTCTAAGTTGGAGAGACATCAATTTGATAGGTGGACCACT